>VMBQ01006737.1:0-39011 GCA_007657795.1 Dreissena rostriformis | reverse complement strand
TTCCATACGCACACAAATTTTGACCCCTGTGACCTTGACCTTGAAGTAGGGGTCTGCGTTTAGGTTTCAAAATCTGCGTTTAGGTTTCAAAAAATGCTCATAACTTCTATGTCCCTTGAGATATAACGTTCATATTTGGTATGCATGTGTATATGGACAAGGCCTTTCCATACGCACAACAATTTTGACCGTCCGACCGCCCGTCTGTCTGTCCATCCGAACACTTTTAACGTTGGTCATAACTTTTGCAATATTGAAGATAGCAACTTGATATTTGGCATGCATGTGTTTCTCATGAAGCTGCACATTTTGAGTGGTGAAAGGTCAAGGTCATCCTTCAAGGTCCAAAAAAAATATTTAAAAAAATGCATGTGCATCTTATGGAGCTGCACATTTTGAGTGTTGAAAGGTCAATGTCAAGGTCATCCTTCAAGGTCATTTTTTTTTTTTTTTTCAAAGAGGCGCAGTAGGGGGCATTGTGTTTCTGACAAACACATCTCTTGTTAGTTTATATTTTATTTGGGGCATAAGACCGTTCAAAATTGAACAACATTTAAATATTACATAAAAATGAACATAGTTTTTGCTAAATATCAGCATTATATAATTTATGAGCGAATTTATAAGCAAATAAAATGCACTAGAATTAAGAGTTTTCACTTATTGGAAATATGAAGATTATATAAAATACTTTGTTGTTTTGTGAATATATTGTCCCGAAAGACACTTATGTGTTGTTATGATAGAAGTTTTCTCTCCAAAATCTGGGGATACATAGTAATATAGCCACAAAGTTAGAAATGTGTCAGTCAAGCATTCATTACCATGATATATGACATATTGGTAAAAAAGTATACTTATATTGACTGAATATACTTTTTAAAATGTTTCAAACTGTGATAATTGTCACATACTTCTTCTTACATTATAGGTTAGAATTTAACCTTTAGAATAATCATTACATGTACGATTATTTCATCACGTTAATATGACGCTTTTTAGTTGAGCATTTGTCATATAAAAAATAAATTGGATTACGTACAGAATATTGCGCTAGTCCATAGTTCCAGTAGTTTGTATTAGTCAAACGGCATGTGTAATGTTTGAATATGTGTGTGTTATGTACAAGCTACGAGGCGAGGCGTATACATTCTCTTGGAACAATTGCCTAGCATAATGTTCCTTTTATTTATACGCCCTCAAACAAAAATCCACTTCTATGAAACCATAAGAGCAGGGGTGTAATATTTGTTGTGTAATATCTGCTAGTGGTAGTCAAAATAGATTTTTCAAATCATGCTCCGGGAGTTAAAAACTGGCCACACATCAGGGGTCACAAGGTTTATTTAGACTTGTACAGAACATGTATTGTTTTAAATCTCATATAAATCACAATGGTCAGGGGTTAATGATTTGGTGTGTAAAATCATCTTGTTGACCTCCCTTTTGGTTACTTGTTTTCCTCAAATTTATATATCAAAATTTTCAATATATCTCCCTCTTAAACCTTAAGGCAGAGCGTTATGGTAATTGGCATGTAGCATTATATGGTGGACGTCTACCAAGTTTGTTGAATTCATCACCTGGGGACAAAACCGTCCAGGGGTCACACTATTTATATAGACTTAAAAAGTAGATAACTATAAAAATCGTCTCTGAAAACGCTATGGTCAGGGCTTTTGATATCATGTGTTTAGCATCGTATTATGGTCCTCTACCAAGATTGGGGTTACCTGTTTCATTTTAAATGCACATAGTTAAAAGTCTTTAAATTTCTTCTCTGACACTGCAAGTCCGAGTACCGTTAGTTTGTTTTTTGGCATGAAAGGTCTTACAGTGGTCCTCTGCTTATTATGCCCCCCTTGGAAGAAGAGGATGTATATTGTTTTGCTGGATGAAGGGCGGTCAGTCTTCGGTAGACCAGTTTGTTTCTGATCAATAACTTTTGAACTGATCGACCGATAGGCTTGAAACTTCACATGTGCATTGGTCTTGGAGAGTAGATGACCTCTATTGAAATTGGGGTCACTAGGTCAAAGGTCACTGTCACAATAAGAGTTGTCATAATAAGTGTGAAAATCGTTTCCGATCAATAACTTGTCAACAAATTGACCGATTGGCTTGACACTTCCCATGTGCATTGGCCTTGGACAGTAGATGACCCCTATCAAAATTGGGGTCACTAGGTCAAAGGGTTAGGTCACTGTAACAATAAGTGTGAAAATAGTTTCCGATCAAGAACTCGTCAACCAATTGACCGATTGACTTGATACTTCACATGTGCATTCGCCTTGAACTCTAGATAACCCCTGTTGAAATTGGGGTCACTAGGTCAAAGGTCACTGTCACAATAAGTGTGAAAATCAAGGCCCTATTTTGGGGGCATATGTCTCCGACCGCGGAACTCGTTTTTGTTAAAATCGTGCCCCTATGGTCAATGTTCCATAGGTCAAATTATTTATATATAATGATAATTGTAATTAAATAAAGCAATAACACATTGTATGCAATATGCTGCTTCTACGTTTAACTAAAAAACAAATACACACATTTAGCCGCACAAACTGGTGTTTAAAAATCTTGTAAAGGCAGATAGGTTCTGTATTTGGCATGTAACAACATATGGTTGTTCTCTGCAAAGTTTGTTCAAATCATGCCCCTAGGGTCAAAGCTGGCCATTCACAGGGCTTTAGAGATTTACAATGTATGTAGATTTATGTTAAAATTTTAATTAAAAATGTCTGACTGCACAAGTGTCAGGGATTTGGTGTCGAACAAGTTTGTTCAAATCAAGCCACATGGTTTGAAATGTGCCTCGCTCAAGGGTCGACTTGTTTTGGGCTGTCGATAAAGGTCAATGAAGGTGAAAAACTGGGTTAGACAGCTACGCCAAATATAAGGATTGAGTTAGGGTGGAGATTTTGTGTACGTAGCTTACTGGCTGATTTAGGTATTGCATTTAGGGCTTAAGACAGCTGTTATTAAAATTAGAAAAATAGTTCCGCTCGTTAACTTTACTTTCGATGGAGATAACCGTATTTTTTAGCAAGTTAAAAGCTAAATTAAATGTGTGTAGGTAGATTAATGGCTGACCAAAGTATTGCATGGAGTGCGCATGCGTGAACGAATGAAGTTGCGTTTTTCACGGAGGACAAACAAATCAACTTTTGAAGCTTTTCCAAGCGCAGAGAGAGCACCTTTAGTGCAAGTTTTGAAAATATATTAGCCCTACTTATTATAAGAAGTAAAATTTTATAGAATGCCTCTGTAAACCCTTCCAAAGCTGGCTTTCCACCCCTCGGTCCCAAATCAGTAAAATCCAAGATGGCCGCCCCCATGAACAAAAACACGAGGAACTTTTATGCCTTGACCATTTTTGCTAGTTTTGACTACAGTATTTGTGATTAACATCATGCAAAGCATAAAGCTGAAAAACTATGAGCAACCAATCATAGCTATCTCGATAACATTGAACTGTTAACGTACAAGCCTGATAAATAACTTTGCAAAATTGAAATCCAAATTGAGGAGAAATTCCATCGCCTTTCCAGTAAGTGTGAAAAATGTAAACAAAACAGCTTTACTTGTGTTACTCCTGATTATGGCCGGAGACATCGAAGTTAATCCTGGCCCTTGTCGGCCACAATCAAGACCTAGAAATGAATCAATTTTTCCATATGGTATATGTCAACAACCAGTTACCTGGTCCCACTTTGGTGTATGTTGTGATGAATGTAATGTTTGGCACCACAAGTCATGTGAAGACATAGACACAAAAGATATAGAACAACGTAACAGAACCTCAGTCGTATGGTATTGTTGTATATGTGAAAGTGTAAATATAGACAGCTTTACCTTCAATAGCTATGACCTACATACAATGAACATGTTTTTTTTTCCCGCTGTCGGGTACAAAATCAACTTTCGACGCCCTGAACTCTTCAACCCCATTTAGCCCGTTGCATACGAGTAGCCCCCGAAACAGAGTCGATTTACGCAAATCATCGATGAAATCAGAGTCAACAGACAAATCCCGTATAAAAAGTAAGTCTAGTGTTGCAAACGATTTTCTACTCAGGAAAACAAACCTCAGACTTGTGAATGTAAATTGTTGCAGCATACGTGAGCACAAACAAGAATTTACTGCTGCCTTAGATTATGTGAAACCCGACATAATTTGTGGCACGGGTCGTGGTTGAAAGGTGTTAGACCAGGAAAGACTTGAACCTAGCCTCCTTTTACATGCCACATTGAAATATAAACGACTTAAACAATTTAGACCAATCATTGAAAAAACTTTCTGATTGTAAGAAGAGTAAACATATTATCCTCGCTGGAGATTTCAACTGTCCGGATATTGAATGGGAAAATTTAAACGTAAATGCAAATGCACAGGATAGTTACTACCAACAAGCATTAATTGACATATCCATAAAGCACGGTCTAACGCAAGTACACGCTCAGCCGACACGTGAAGGAAACACATTGGACTTAGTTTTCACAAACAATCCTTCTTTCGTAAAATCTTCAGTCAGCATACCAGGCATAAGCGACCACGCCATGGTAGTAACAGACTCGGATATTAAACCTATTTATAACGTTCAGAAATCAAGGAAAGTGTACCTATTTTCAAAAGCAAACTGGGAAAATATTTTCTCGTTGTGTGAAAACTTGTCTAGTGATCTAGTTAAAATGGCGGATTTAACACCTGACATCCAGACAATGTGGGATAAATTCAAACATGATCTAAACACCATCATTGATAAAAATGTTCCATCTTAAACTTTTAAAAAGAAAAACACAGTGCCGTGGTTTAATAGATCGTTAAAGAGGATGACTAAACGTAAAGGAAGGCTCTATCGGGCGGCCAAAAAATAAAACCAGTGGAATGAATTTAAACAATATCAAAAACTATGTAAAAAAGAATTCAAAAAGGCAGAAGTATCATATGTTAATGAAACTATACAAAATGGCTTTAAAGAAAACAACAGTAAACCTTTCTGGAGGTACATTAAATCCAAAAAAGGAGATAACATTGTCGTAGCACCACTTAAGTCAAAAGGAAATCTATTCAATGAGGGAAAAGATAAAGCGCAAATTCTTTTGGATCAATTCAGTTCCGTATTCACAAGGAGAGATAAACGTTATCTACCGCCTTTAGAAAAATAGTATAAATCAAAGTTACACCACCTAAATATAACAACACCTGGAATAGAGAAATTATTAACATCACTGAGAGTTGCAAAAGCCGTAGGTCCAGGCAATATACCAAATATAATTTTGAAAACATGTGCTAAACAACTTGCACCTGGTATACGTTAAATCTTCAAAACATCAGTAAATAGTGGCGACCTACCATACGACTGGGTTAATGTCACACCGGTATTCAAAAATGGGGACGTGCATCTCGCTGAAAATTATACGCCGGTATCATTAACATCCGTATTGTGTAAAAATCTTGAACATATCATTTGTAAGCACTTACTGAACCATCTTGAGAACGATAATTTTCTTACAAACGTGAATCATGGATTTCGATCAGGCTTCTCGTGTGAAACCCAATTACTAGTAGCTGTGAATGACTTATTATCTTTCTACGATGACGGAATCCAAACGGACGTTATCATATTAGACTTTTCCAAGGCATTCGATACTGTGCCCCACGACGAACGTTTGTACAAGTTGGAATGCTTCGGCATAACTGGAACAATACATACATGGCTTAACACTTTTCTTACAAAACGATTTATATAAGTTGTAGTAGACGGCGAAGTCTCCCAGAAGACCACAGTGGACTGCGGAGTTCCTCAGGGCACGGTACTTGGCCCCCTTATGTTTTTATGTCACATAAACGACCTGTCACTTTCGGTCAAATCACAAGTGCGCTTTTTTGCGGACGATTTCTTGCTTTATCGGAAAATAAAAACTCAGAAAGACTTTGAAATTCTTCAGAATGACTTGAAAGAACTTGAAAAATGGGATGATAAATGGGACATGCGTTTTAACGCAAAGAAGTGTTATCTGATATCAATTAAGAACAAGACCCCACACTTTTATTCTCTATGTGACCATGTCCTCAAACAAGTGCCTAATAATCCATACTTGGGGCTAACCCTATCTGAAGACCTAACTTGGTCAACACATATAAGTAAACTGACAAAGAAAGCGAACTCGACAATGGCTCTTCTGTGTATGAACTTAAAGATCTGCCCCGTAGATTGTAGGAAAACAGCGTACCTAGCGCTAGTGAGATCCTGTCTGGACTATGGCTCTTCAATTTGGGATCCTTATTTAACTCGTGACATTGACAAAATTGAAAAAGTGCAAAAACAAGCTGCTCGCTTCATAACTGGAGACTACAAATCACGAGAGGAAGGCAGCGTTACCAACATGTTAAAACAAGTAGAATTACCACCGCTCCAAGAACGGCGTAAAGTCAACCGCCTAGTGATGCTCTACAAAGTGGCCGAGGGGCTGGTGCCAGCTATACCAGCAACTGACTACTTGAAACCAGCAAGGGTTAAAATACATATTAAGGCAAAACAATATAGTGACTGTGTAACATCAAATATAATAGACAAAAAGGTGATTAATAATGATAGAGGCTTTGTGATTAAAACACTAATAGTACTCAATTTAAACACTCGTTCTTCGTGAAAACCATCATGTGGAACCATCTGGATAGTAGTGTGGTTCACACAGAGACAGTTGAGGGCTTTAGGTCTACCCTTCATTTCGACTAAGCGTTCTCACCCGATGTGTCACGCCGTAACTGGCCCTTCAACGTACCAAGCAGAAGCAGAAGCATCTGGGGCCAAAGTCACTGTTACTCAAAGAGCCTGAAGAGGTTACGGTTTAGTAAATTGGTTCATATACATATTAAAAACTATGTCTGCCCTCATGCTACGAATTCTTGCGTCATTAGCACTCATTTTATTCATAAAAGGAGTCAAACTAATAGCAAATACATAGCTTGTTTTTGATGTAAATATAAATGTACAATATTTTACACGGGACCATCATCGAAAGCAGGTACCCGTATGCGTCCGAGGTACGACATACAGACGGCGCTGTCAACATGTACACCAAACAGGGAATTCCTCGAGAATACCGTGACGTCATCAAAGACAAAAATCACTTGCTCATCTTCCATTTCGAGTCCGTGTTGGGTCCGAAAACGTACCGCATTCTTAGATTCCTGAACGTTACATGATAGTATAAAGAGGTGCCTATTTGTAAAGAGTCCCTTTTCTCTTCTGGTTTAAAAGCAATTTAGCGATCGCAGCCATGTTTTGTGTGTGTGTTTATTTCCTCTATGTAATGTGTGTCTGCCATATTTTGGTGCATATAATTGGGGACTACGTTGAAAGGTGATTGTTTGCGTTCGTTTATTGAAGTTTTTTTTTGTCGGAATCTCACGTCCGAAACTCTGTTTTCCGAGGGTGGTTGCCTTTGGACGAATTTTACTTTCATATAAATTGCGAGACGGTATATTGTTGACTGCAATTATTGGAAAGGACAAATTTATCTTTAAAATGATACCAGACTTGCAGAATTTGATATATAGGAATATCATGAACAATGCTTTGAAAGTTGGCAGTTTTATAATGGGACCCAATTGGAATCGGAATTAGTGTAATCCCAGTTACCTGGATAATGAGCTAAACCGCGATTCGTACCCGAGTCTGAACATCCAGAAATGTACTTACTCGGAGGCGGATACAAGGCATTATTAAACACGCATGCGCACAACTGTTTTCCAAAGAGCTATACGCCAATTGAGTCTTGTTCTGAGAAAACTGGGCATAATGCATGTGCGTAAAGTGTCGTCCCAGATTAGCCTGTGCAGTCCGCACAGGCTAATCAGGGACGACACTTTCCGCTTTTATGATTTTTTTGTTTAAATGAAGTCTCTTCTTAGCAAAAATCCAATTTAGGCGGAAAGTGTCGTCCCTGATTAGCCTGTGCGGACTGCACAGGCTAATCTGGGACGACACTTTACGCACATGCATTATGCCCAGTTTTCTCAGAACGCGACACAATTGTGGAGAAGGAAAACTCCGATGATTTACGTCACTTTCGGGTCATGTCTAAATCTTGGACAGCCGGAGACAAGCCGCGTCATAGTTTGTTAATTATTTCCAAGAATACTCTATTAGACATTCGTAAACAACTCATTTATCATAATTTTGTTGATATTTGTGTACAAAACGAAGTAGTTCTATCCGGGTTACATTTTAAGATTATAATATCTTCGAATTTGTTGCGTTTTTATATTTCAATAAAATGTGAAAATTGTTTTGCGTCTATAGTTATTTTTCATTAAAAGCCAATCACGGTTCTATGCTTTTTGCGACTGAACGCATATGACAATACAGTTAAATTATATCTAGGTAACACTGAAGCTATTTGTGACCACTTTAACATTAATTTGCAAGCGACGATTTATATTAACGTTAATTAGTATTACAACGTATAGCAGTTAACAATATTGCCAATTTTCGTGATTAAACAACATGTCGGTTGATCGAGTAGAATATGTTTCAATAATTTATATCAACTCACACGGAAGTTTTACACGAAGAAAGCCCGCGCGACACAAACACGTCACTATTAGGAAACACAGACCGAGGCAATTTGCATCAATTGAGTGTTAGCATTCGACGGATCAACATAATATTCTGGTAAACAATTACAAGTGTTCTGCTATTTGAATTTTCTTGTGTATTTTTTTCGTATCATTCCTATACTTTTAGTTTAAGGAAACATTTTAAACTTACTACTAGAAGTATGTATTGTAATTGATTTGCGGATACATGCAATGTGTCTTCTTCAAATGCATGCATCAACTATTAATCCGTTTTTTACATTTGGACATTCTTCATTACAACACTGATTTTTTTTACATTTCTGTTCACACATGTAGGTGATCCATATAAAGATATGTATAACGTTCTCAATACTATGTATAGATGTTCCATGTACAACTGACACAACACTTAAAACAAGGTGCCTGTACCACGTGACATTTTATGATATGTGTGGGACATTCTAATGTAAAAAAACCATCGGATTCAAACTCATTTTTAGCTCACCTGAGCACAACGTGCTCATGGTGAGCNACTAGGTCACTAGGTCAAATATAGAAAAAAAACATGTTAAAAGTCACTTTTTTGGTCCAATCTTCATGAATCAGCTTGCATTTTTTCAAAATAGTCTTGTTCCTTTTGCTCTCAGATGAGCGCCTTAGGGCCTGATGGCCCTCTTGTTTTTTTATCATTTCTCTGTGAATGCTCAAACGATTTCAATCAAACAAAGACGAGTGCCCGATCAAAATGAAAATACACCCATGCGTGAAGTAACTTGCGCGGAAATTACGTATTGTTTGCAAAAACTACAACCGCGCATTTACATTTGACAAGCTATGTGTGGTATCTTTTTCTGTTGTCGTCAATACATGTACTAATATTGCATTTAATATTGTGAAACTGTGGAGCGGAACCTATAATTTGTACAATAGAAACACTGCAAGAAGCTTGTTTTTTTAGAAACCTTAAATCTTGATTATTTTTGTTAAGAATAGTAATATGCTATGTGTGGGACACGAACTTATATTGCTATGTGTGGTATACAAATTCAAATCGTTAAAGTTATACTATTTAAATCATCTGGGTGTTAGGGTTAAGCAAACGACTTGTAATATGTTCCAATTATGTCACGTTGATACAATATTTTAACATGATGTTAATTGATATTTCTTGTTTTAGTTAATAATACAACTGGTATTTATTCTAACATACCAAAAAACCCAAAATGCTTCAGCATACAGTCCTGTCTGAAATGACCCTTGCTACCTATCAAACTTAATATATTTTGTCTGCACATCAATGGAATTATATTCATTCGAATGTAAACGGCCCCTCTGGAAAGTAATCAAAGCACTGAATGCATCCTAGTTTTTCGCTCTTATATATACATGTTTTACATTGTGTAAAAACTCGTCGCTGTGAAATGATGAAACATCTTTGACATGTACTCAGGCCAAATCAAAAAATAGGTCCGTTTCCGGTCGCCCGACCGTGTCTCCAGAATCGGCGCCGACCCCTTAACTTTTTATTGGGTCGCAAAAAAANAAAAAAAAAAAAAAAAAAAATGTGTTCATTTTCGCTTATTTCGGTTCATTTCTCCATTCTAGTACCCGAAAGACAACGGACCTATTTTTTTTTTGGCCTCACCAGGTTTTGGTTCTAGCCGAAGACGTTTTCTTCAATCGTCATGAATGGACAATTTATTTACAATTTATATGCATGAACAAATATGATTAAGAATTAAAACGCTCTATTCTTCGCTCCATCGATATATGAAAAGTAAGTTTTTGGCATCTAATTTGCACAACGTCGAATGCTTTATAAATAAATAAGATGTCAAAATTTTACTTTCATGCATCGATGAAGCGAAGAAAAAACGTTTCAATTCTTATAATAACAACTATAACATGTATTTCGATTGTGGATATGTTTTCAATTATTTGTCTAAAAAGACAAAGTAATTGGTGATCTATTCGCGCATATCCACTCCCATTTCCAAAACACAGTACATGTATCGGCCGTTTACATGTCGCACGTGCGACAATCAAAGTAGTCACACGCTCGATTTCCTTGTGCGCCGCGTACGTGGAGGCAACTTACTTCATCGAAAAATAAATCGAAAAATAAAAGCCAGACACATGATATCCTCTAGCCAATCAGGATATTTAAAGGTAAAATAATGAAACCAATGGTAATTGTAATTTTTTATAAATGTGGCGTAAGAGTGGTTTGATAATTGAAGCATAACCGACAAGCTGGTGACTAAGTTCACTTTTGATCAAATCGAAAAATCATTTTAAGTTGTATTTTAGCTCGACAATATATTGATCCGTAGAATTTCAAATAATTTTAAAATTAAATCGACGTAATATTTGTAATAATATAAATAGGTTAATGTTGTTCTCAGAAAATAAGTTTGGTATATACATATTTTGTCAAATGTAAATGTATGTTATGAGAAATTTAAATTTGTTATTACTAATCGTGAGTAATGCGGCGTCGGATCTGACGCAGTGGAAGTTACTCTACTTTTAAGTAATTTTTGTAGTTTGGAGCAAGTAAGGTTCGGTCGGTCTGCATCAGTTGTGAGCTTATAACTCAAGAAAGAGGTGACTGACCTAGTCAACGATTGAGCCTGGATATGTAAACAGCACCGATAACAAAGACGCACACACGAACACCAGTCAAGTGGACGCTGATTTCACAAGAACAACATCAACACCGTTGTTGTTTGATCTTGTTGTTTAATCAACGGATATGACTACGAAGAACGTTTCTACAGTAACTCCATTGCATGCACGGGCATTCTCGTGCAATGATTCACAAGAAGACTTTAACGCAACCTGTGTTACCGTGGCTACGACGGCGCCCAGTAGTGTTGGTGACCTATTTGTAATAATATAAATAGGTTAATGTTGTTATCAGAAAATAAGTTTGTTGGTGACCTTTTTGAGAAGATCTATGAATGGACAGTAATACTGTTTATTGAAAAGTACTATTTTTATTTCACGAACATTCCGGGCCTCATTACGTATCCATTAGCAATAATGATGGTCATGTTCGCGCGACCATTCAATACGACATAACTTTATATTCTAGTTCTTAGTACCAGCGATCTGCTGGTAATCATCTTCAGGTTTGTGTGCTAACATTGATAGTATTTGTGGCGTGTTCTGTGCAAAATGCTTGTGCGTAAAGTGTCATTCCAGATTAGCCTGTGCAGTCCGCACAGGATAATCCGGGACGACNGAACAGTACTATTTTTATTTCACGAACATTCCGGGATTCATTACAAATCCTTTAGCAATAATGATGGCCATGTTCGCGCGACCATTCAATACGACAGAACTTTATATTCTCGATCTTAGTACCAGCGATCTGCTGGTAATCATCTTCAGGTTTGTGTGTGTTTACATTATAGAATTAGTGGCGTGTTCTGAGAAAACTGTGCACAATGCTTGTGCGTAAAGTGTCATCCCAGATTAATCTGTGCAGTCCGCACAGGCTAATCCGGGACGACACTTTCCGCCTAAACTGGATTTTCTCTAAGAAGAGATATCATTTAAACGAAAAAATCAAAAAAAAAAGCGGAAATTGTTGTCCCTGATTAGCCTGTGCGGACTGCACAGGCTAATCTGGGATGACAATTTACGCACAAGCATTTTGCCCAGTTTTCTCAGAACACGCCACAGTATTTGGGAAATACCTTGGAACGACCACGGATGTAGGGCGTGCCAATATCTAGTAAGCGCCACTATGGCCAGGGATGTAGGGCGTGCCAATATCTTGTAAGCGCCACTATGGCCAGGGATGTAGGGCGTGCCAATATCTTGTAAGCGCCACTATGACCACGGATGTAGGGCGCGCCAATATCTTGTTTACAAGCGCCACTATGATGTTTTCAAACTACATCATAGTTTGTTGGAAAATAGAAAGACTATAATGCTGTTTAACACCCGTTAAAATTGTTCACATTGTTTTCGATTGGACGCGTTAAAGTTGCGCTGGTAGCTTTGCTCTTTAGTGCTTATGCCTTGTCCCTTCCGTATACGTTCACGTTCTACGCTGGCAAATCGGTGGATGAAAAGTACGTGATTTGCCACAATACTGATTTTATCATCAAGTGGTTTTACTTCGAATCATTTTGCTTCGTGATAATACCAGTTTGCATCGTGGTTGCATCAAATCTTATCATAATAAAAACAATATATGCCAATGGAAAACGTAGAATAAAATGGACAAACAACACACATATTTTAGAAAGACGTAGGCATGAACAGTCAAGATTGGCAATCTTTTTGGTATTAATATCTGCGGTATTTGTTCTGCTGCACATTCCGTATCTACTGGCTCTACTCTGGTTCATTTTTTTTTATCCTACTCCATTGGAAATATTGCAAAATAGTCAAGTGGATTTCCTGAGATTTCATTTGTACACTGATAATTTCCCAAATCCAAAACTGGGTAAATATGTTCATATACATCTTTTCCGGAAAGAAATTTCGCGATTCGTTTATCAGAATTGTATCTCTCACAAGATTTAGAACGGCCAGAAAAAGAACGGACTTGACTGCACGTTCCTTAACTGAGTTTACCGTGGAATAAAAAAAAAACATAACAAGTGCGTTATATTAAACTTTTATTGCAATGCACTCATCATGCATTTTGTTTTAAATACTTTTTTTACACTAAACAGACTTTAAAAAATACCACGTCTGTAACATATAAATAAACAACTACACATATGATTGACGAGCGATTAACATGTGAGTTACTTCTGGATAAACCACTTTACATGAGGAGGCAACATTACGTTGTGCGTTACTTGTGAACGAACAACTGTACTTGACATGAACACATTATCATGTGCATTAATTCTTCATAAACAATTGTTTAAGGTATGAACTCATTACCACGTAATAAATAATGTATTAAATCAACAGTTGCACTTAGGATTAACAAGTAAGTAACGAAACTACTAAATAAACAACTGTGCTCGAGATGAAAACATTATCGTGTGCGTAACTACATAATGAACAACTGCACTAAGAATTAGTTAGCCAGTTATACGTACGTTGCTATTGAAATGACCATTATATTTGGGATAGAAGAGAAATTACCATTGAAAAAAAAACAACAACAGCAACCTTGCTTATGAGGAGATTTCGCTGAGGAATAAACAAATCTGCTAAGAATCGAAGAAGCATCAACTTATGCATTGCCATTGTTTAAACTATTGTACACAGGATGACAGACTTATTAATCATAAGCGTTATTTCTGTATCAATTAATATCGATAATAGTGATTCCACTGAGTCAACTGTTGCATTTACCTTTTTCAGGTAAGATTCGACTTATTTTTAATTGATGCCTTTTTTTAACGAACTACAACTGCAACCTCGCACTTCGACCTTGGGAATTATGTCTGCGTGCGCCACACCATATCCGAGCGCTTGTAACGTTTGCCACGTTGCTTCAAATTCCTAATTACGCTCAAGACCATGTTTCAACCTTTGTCCTTGAATTGACGTATTTATTCTCTTCTGGATGAAGCTGCGGAAAATAATCCCTGTCACTTGTACCAAGGTATTTCAGAATGCATCTATGCTGGTCAAGTTACGCTCAGGAAGTGTATACGTAGATTTCCTATGTTTGACATACGAGATTAAATACTGTACTTGATATTGGGACTTTGTTCTTGCTTGCTACACTCTGCCTCACCATACTTGACACTTCTTTTAAGCGATTTGAAAATATGTCAATATTGAGCAAAGTCATGCTCTCGACAAAGTGTTGACATTTTACCTTTTACACTGGTCTTAGTAACCATGTTCAAATGCTTGTAACTTATTCAAAGTTACTTGCGAGTCTATAAACAAAAGAAAAAGCTATTTTCATTGACACTGTGTTCTTTTCTATATTCGAAATTGAACCGTGGCATTGACATTGGACACAGGCACCATATTCTTGTGTCTGACACTCGGTTTCAAAACTATAATATCTGAATGTAAGTTATTAAAAAAAAACAACCATGCTTGACAAAGTGACAGGGGTTAATTAATTATATTTTACCTCCGACTTTGAACTGTGAATTGGCCTAGGTTTAAAGGTATGGAATTCAACTATCATGTACATGAGTCTTGCCAGATTGTGTCAAAGCACATTGCTACTAGACAAAGTTTTGCTGATCGACAATCGGACTCATTATGCTTATTTCTTTTGCAAAGCTATGTGACAAGCCATGAATGCTAGACAAAGTTATGTTAGGGAAATATATTTCCAGACGCACAACGAGAGTCCACTCTAGTGTTTCCACAATGTTACCGTTTGTCGAACGGGGCATACAACTTGACTGGTATTTTATATTTGCCAAATATGCATATCACATCATACGTATTGACATGTACATTAAGCAATCTCGAACAAATTAACATTACACTCAAAAACATATTTTCCCACTTTAATAGTGTTTATGATAACATTTTGCATAAATCCGAATTAAGTACAATGTTTCTTCGAATAACTTAAACATGAATGTAACGTGTTTGAAAATAAAATAAAAAGTTGTTTTACGGACAAAGTTGTCCCATCACCCAAAAGGGTGGTTGAAAACAAACATTTCCCTTATTCATCTCGACTTGTCATTCGTGCAAAGAAGAAGTAAAATTAAAGGTCACTATTTACGTAATTACTAAGACTCAAATACAATTTGTTTTTCTTTGTTTAAACGTCTTATTTAGGTAGCGCACGATATATGCAGCATGTTGTAAGTATATAAATCTCAAAATGATCAGGAAGTTAGCACCATGTTTCTCACATAATGTTGCTCAAGCGCGGAAGGACCTAATAAACATCGAAATACACACGAAAGCAAGCACAGTGCACGATAGTTTGATGAATAACTATATTAATATATTACGATAAAACACGCAGTGTGTGATGCTCTCCAGCATATGTATTGTATTTGAGCCTCTTTCTGAGAAAACGGGGCTTAATGCATGTGCGTTAAGTGTCGTCCCAGATTGTTCTGTGAAGTCCGACAAGGCTTATCAGGGACGAGACTTTACCCCTTAACAGGATTTTTGTGAAAAAGAGAAAAATTCCATAAGAGCGGAAAATGACGTCCATGATTAGCCTGTGCGGACAGGCTAATCTGGGACGACTCTTTATGCACATGCATTAGCCCAGTTTTCCCAGACCAGTGTTCATAATTTACCGTTACATCTACTGCGTCCTTTAAATGTATATGTATAACAAAGTCACAAAGCATCTGTATAAACACATCTAAAAATCTATCCAAACAGTTACGTCACTTGTTTTAAATTAGAAGCATAAGGACTTTCATGTAAATCAAATACAAGAGGGTGAAATGTTCTGGGGCTCTTCAACTGAGACCCAAAGAAACTTAACTGATCTGATCACCTTTGGTGATGTCTGTGTAAAACATATGACTTCTTACTGACCTTTGTTACCCTTATGACACATATTGTATTTTGACCGAGACATGCAAGTCTGTTAAACATATTTGTTATCATGCCAAACATGTAAAACTGCATCCTCTCCTGGTGGCAATATATTTTCAAACATCCATTTATCATACGATCATATGATATAAGCAAGTTTGGTGACGATCGGGTCAAAATGTGATTTCTTGCTTGTTTGCAATGTTTCAAAATAGCCACATTAGAAAAAGTTTTTCCCAACCCCTATAAGCCATGTTTATCAATAGAACAAAATAATATCCTTTGCAAGTGTCATAATAATTGGCCATCTATTTGACTTTTAAAGTTTTCTCACGCTTTTGCAAGTTAACGTAGTGACCAAGGTTTTGACCGAGTATAAAACGCAGCCGAGATATCATTTATACCCAATTCAATGTTCTGACCAAGTTTTAAGAAGATTGACAAATAATTTGGCCTTAAGAGTTTCATAATTTTGACGATGGACATGCGAAATCACACAAAAGATTATAATACTAGCTTGCTATTATGTGCTAAACTATTTTTACCAACTGATTTATAACAGGTCTCTGATATTACATACAAAATACAGACATGTATGAGGACATCCCTTAATATAGTCTAGTCTGAAGCAAACAATTGTGAGCATGAATCTTTGTATAAGTGCTTATATATTGCCACATTGGGTTGTCATCATGGCATTTGGCAAGACATGCATATGAACCCTACCGTATCGATAACTGAATATATACCGCTTTTATGATAACGCAGACTTCACAATAAACATAATAATTCTTGCCAATATTGGCAATAAATGTGTTTAAGAATTCCATAAACAAAAAGATACGCAATTTGTCAGAATTGTCAAGTGTGCATTTACTGATGCGACAGGGGTTTTACAATTGAACATTCGAAAATCATGTAATGCGGTGGTCGAGCATCAGGAACTATTATGGCCTTGTGAATTTATGTTGTTAAACGAACATTTGTCCTTATGATACCTTAGCTCAGTTAAAACGCTTTCTGATCTGTTGAACAATTAGGCTTCCACGACATGTGGTACTTTGGCTCGAAAGTTTGCAACCTTTAAACAATATGATGTTTCTGCTTTGTGAATATAATTACTAGTGTGTGATGTTTTAGTTGTTGTTACAACAAGAACCCTTTCATTTGAAACTTATTTGACGTTTCATCTTATATCAATGTTATGTCCGATTTCTCCATCCCATATTCACACGTGACGTGTGAAATGTGAATTGTGCGTGTTTCTTTCTCAGAGAAGATAACGTACTAGATAAACTTCAGTTTTTTTCCCACTAGAGTTGTCCTACACCATTTATCTAAGGTTTAAAATTGTTCATATACATAGTTCTTTTTTGGAAAGGTTCTACTGATATATTTCAATTATCAAACGTTAGTCATAATTATGTTCCGAGATTAAATAATTATGTTTCATTAAGTAATTGTATTCAAAGTTTCATTCCCACATCTGTAAGCACAAGATTCGACCATATAGATGTCTGTCCATATACATGTCTGTATTTTGTCTGCAATAACCTGTTATAAATCCATTGGTAAAAAAATAGTTTAGCACATAATAGCAGGCTATTCTGAAAATCTGAAAATGTGTGTGCTGTCGCTAGTCCGTGGTCGAAATTCCGAAATTTTTTAGGCCAAATTATTGGCCTTCAAACTTGGTCAGAACATTAAATTTGGTATAATTGATATCTCGGCTACGTTTATACTCGGTCTTAAACTTGATCCCTACGTCAACTTGCATAACCATGAGAAAACTGTTAAAGTCACATGTTTTTTCAATTGAAACTTGCAAAGGATATTATTGTGTTATATTTACTTTCTCTGGAAATTTGTTCTTATAATTTCTCGGTCAAGATACAATCTGTGTCATAAGGGTAACAAGCTTAGTTAGAAGTCATGTTTATTACACAAACATCACCAACGGAGATAAGATCAGTAAAGTTCCTTGGGTCGCAGTTATGAGCCCCAGGGCTTTTGACCCTCTTATATTTGATTAACTTGGAACTCATTATGCTTCATATTTAAAACGGTTACGTAACTGTTTAGATAGACTTTGAGATATGTTTTTTACAGATAAGTTCCCGTGTTATAAATGTACAGTTAAAGGATGCAGTAGAAAGCTCTTATGTTGCTACGGTGTATTATACGTAGTTTAAATATAAATTAAATTAAATAAAATGTTTAAAAACAATGATTGATGTATATTTACAGCATATGTCAGAAAAAATACTTGTTGAATAAATAAGTCGTGTTATGGGAAAACTTGGCTTAATATATGTGCGTAAAGGGTCGTCCCTGATTAGCCTTTGCAAACTGCACAGGCTTATAAGTTCGACACTTAATGTAAATGAATTAAGCTCTGTTTTCTCAAAACGAGGCTCAAATCAATAATTATGCCGTAGAGCAATCCACACTGCGTGTTCTATCGTAATATATTAATCTTATTGTTCATCAAACTATCGTGCACTTTGATGACTTCCCTGTGTATTTCGATGTTTATTACGTCCTTCCCCGCCAGAGGCAGCATTATGGGAGAAACAATTTGCTAACTTCCTGATCATTTTGAGATTTATATACTAACAACATGTTGCATATATCGTGTGCTACCTAAATAAGACGTTTAAACAAAGAAAAACAAATCGTAACTACTTGTAATAGAGAACTTAAATTTTACTTCTGTTTTACACAAACAACAAGATCAGATGCGTTAGCAAATATTTTCTTTTTAAACACCTTTTTAGTCTGGGGCAAAACTTTTGTTTCAAATACTTGTTACACTTCTGCTGTAGTTATTCTAAGAGACAATACATCAATAAGCTTATTTCGGATTTATGCAAACTGTTATCATAAACACTTGATTTAAGAGGGCATGATGTTTTCGAATGTAATGTAAATTTGTTCGAGATTGCTATATGCACATGTCAACAAACATATTGTGATATGCCTTCATTTATATGACTTAATACACATTTCAACCTTTATTCCCCCGTTCGACAAACGATAACATTATGGAAACACCAAAGCGATCTTTATTGAGCGCGTGGAAACATTTTCCTCTAGAATAACTTTATCTAGCATTCATGGATTGTCACATTACTTTGCAAAAGTAATGGGCATAATGAAACCGATTTTCGATCAGCATAACTTTTTCTAGCACATCAATGTGCTTTGACACAATGTGGCAAGATTCATAAACATGAGAGGCTTGACTTTCATACCTTTGTCCCTTTAATCCTAGGCAATTCTCAGTTAAAAGTCGGAGGTATAATATAATAATTAACCCCTTCCACTTTGCTCAGCGTGGTTTATTTATTCAGTGACACTAGTTCCGAGACTAAAGGTCAGTCACAAGAATCCCGTCCCTGTCTCCATTATCAAGGTTACAGTTCAAGATCGAATATAAAAACGGACTCCGAACAAATTGTCCATAACATGGCTTTGTTCTATACACATTTTAAAGGACATTGGAAGAGGTTAAAATCAATGTGCGATGTAAGGCACTGTAGCATGGTTTCCAGGACCAAGTTGAAAGGTCAAAACGTTGTTCAGAGCATGACTTTGCTCAATTTGGACGTATTTTTATATCACTTGTCAGGCGTGTCAAGCATGGTGAGGCAGAGTGTAACAAGCAAGAACCAAGTCCCACTATCAAGATCACAATTTTTTGTCATATGTCAAAGATTAGAAATCTACCTGTAACCCTTACTGGGCGTAACCTGGCCAGCATAGATGCATTCTGAAATACCTTGGGAGAAGTGACAGGGTTCATTTGTCTCACCGTCATCCATTAGAAGTCTAGGTTAGTTTAAACCTACTTTTTTTTTACTCAATTGCATAGAAAGCCTCATGCTTATTGAAACGTTCTCGAGTCCGTTTCCTGGGCATAGAACCAGTACTTGGTTTCTTTGTTGGAGATCTGCAGAACAATCCCACAGTGGGAATCGAACCCGTGACCTCCCGGTCGCTTTGACGGACAACATATCCATTACACCCGTCGACGATAATAAGAAGTCTAGGTTAATTACATCAATACAATGTCAAAACATGGTCTTGAGCGTAATTACGAATTTAAACTAACTTAGCGAAAGTTACAAGCGAGTGGCGCACGCAGACATAATTCCCTATGTCAAAGTGCAAGGTCGCACTTCTAGTTGAACGGTTAAAAAAGACAGCAATTAAAATTAATTACCTGTAATAGGTAAGTGCAACAGGTGACTCATCGAAAGCAAAATGATCGATATCAATTTATTCAGATTTAACGCTTATGAGAGATTATTACGCCATCTTGTATACAAAAGGTTTAACAACAGAAACGCACATGTTGACGCCTCTTCGATTCTTAGTAGACTTGTGTATTCATCAGCAACGAACATGACAATTGTTCGACCCACATGCACGGTTTTTGTCGTTTTTGTCAATGTTAATTTCTCTTCCATCCCAAATAAATTAACATTTCTTTAGCGACAAACGTATTACTGTCTCACTTATCCTTAGTGCAGTTGTTCATTATGTAGTAACGCACATGATACTGTTTTCATCTCGAGCACAGTTGTTTATTTAGCAGTAACGTTACTTACTCGTTAATCCTAAGTGCAGCTGCTCATTTAATACACTATTTATTACATGATAATGATTCCATACCAAAAACAATTGTTTGTAGTAGTTCGTAGTTTTATTTTGGCACTGATACACAAATCATGGTAAGANCAGTTAAGGGCTCCAGGGCCTTTGCCCTTCTTATATTTGATTAACATGGAACTCCTTATGCTTCCTATTTAAAACGAGTGCCGTAAATGTTTGGATAGACTTTGAGATATGTTTTTTTTTACAGATACGTTCCCGTGTTATAAATGTACAGTTAAAGGATGAAGTAGAAAGCTCTTGAGTTGCTACGGTGTATTATTCGAAGTTTAAATATAAATTAAATTAAATAATGTGTTTAAAAACAATGATTGATGTATATTAACAGCATATGTCAGAAAAACTACGTGTTGAATAAATAAGTCGTGTTATGAGAAAACTTGGCTAAATATATCTGCGTAAAGTGTCGTCCCTGATAAGCCTTAGCGGACTGCACAGACTAATTAATTCGACACTTAATGTAAATAACTTAAGCTTTTTTGCTCAGAACGAGGTTCAAATCACTTAATATGCCGTAGAAAAAACCACACTTTGTGTTGTGTCGTTATATATTAATCTTATTGTAAATCAAACTATCATGCACTTTGCTTGCTTCCATGTGTTTTTCGATGTTCATTACGTCCTTGCGCGCCTGAGGCAGCATTATGTGAGAAACATTTTGCTAACTTCCTGATCATTTTTAGATTTATATACCCACAACATGTGGCATATATCGTGTGCTACCTAAATTAGACGTTTAAACAAAGAAAAACAAATCATTGTTAATGAGATTTAGTAAATTACGTAAATACTTGTAATAGTGACCTTTAATTTTACTTCTGCTTTGCACGAACAACAAGATCAGTTGCGTTCGCGAATACTTTCTTTTAACCACCCTTTTGAGTCAGAGGAAATGTCTGTCCGGGGCAAAACGTATTTTTCAAATACCTGTTACACTTCTGCTGTTGTTATTTTAAGAAACAATAAATCAATAAGCTTATTTCGGATGTATTCAAAAAGTTACCATAAAAACTTTATTTAAAATTGCATGCTATTTTCGAATGTTATGTAAATTTGTTCGAGATTGCTAAATACACCTGTCAATAAATATATTTCGATATGCCTTTATTATTATCACTTGTAATAAACAAGTCAACTTTAACGCCCCTGTTTAACAAATGGTTACATTATGGGAACAACAGAGCGATCACTCTTGATCGTGTGGAAATATCTTTCCCTTGAATAACTTTATCTAGCATTCGTGGATTGTCACATAACTTTGCACAAGTAATGATCATAATTATTCCGATTGTCGATCAGCATAACATTGTATACTATCAATGTGCTTTGACACAATGTGGCAAGATTCATAAACACGATAGGCTTAAATTTCATTCCTATGTCCCATTCCCGTTAATCCTAGGCCAATTCACAGTTCAAAGTCGGAGGTAAAATAAAATAAATTAAGCCCTTGCCCAGCAGGGTTTATTTGTTTAAGAACTTTAAATCAGTGACAATAGTTGTTATACTAAATGTCAGTCACAAGAATCCGGTGCCTGACTCCATTATCAAGGTCACAGTTCAAGATCGAATATACAAACGAACTCCGAACAAATTGTCAAAAAAATGGCTTTGTTCTGTACACACGTTCAATGACCTTGGGAGAGGTTTAAAGCATTGTGCGATGTGAGGCACTGTAGCATGGTTTCCAGGACCAAGTTGAAAGGTCAAAACGTTGTTCAGAGCATGACTTTGCTCAATATGGACGGATTTTCAAATCACTTGACAGGCGTGTCAAGCATGGTGAGGCAGAGCAAGCAAGCAAGAACCAAGTCCCAATATCAAGGTCACAATTTATTGTAATATGTCAAAGATAAGAAATTTACCTGTAACCCTTACTGAGCGTAACTATGCCAGCATAGTTCATTCTGAAATACCTTGGGAGAAGTGACAGGGATCATTTGTCCGCACCGTCATCCATTAGAAGTCTAGGTTAGTTTAAACCTATTTTTTAGCTCCATTGCATGGAAAGCCTCAGGCTTATTGAAACGCTCTCGAGTCCGTTTCCTGGGTATAGAACCAGTACTTGGTTTCTTTGTTGAAGATCTACAGAACACTCCCACAGTGGGAATCGAACCCGTGACCTCCCGGTGTTTTTGGCGGACACCATATCCATTACACCACGGCGACAATAATAAGAAGTCTATGTTAATTACATCAATGCAATGTCGAAACATGGTTTTTCAGCGTAATTAGGAATTTAAACTCTTACTTAGCAAAAGTTACAATCGAGTGGCGCACGCAGACATAATTCCCTATGTCAAAGTGCAAGGTCGCACTTCTAGTTGAACGGTTAAATAAGACATCAATTAAAAATTAATTACCTGAAATAAGTAAATGAAACAGTTGACTCAGTGTAAACACAATGATCGATATTTATTTATTCAGATGTAACGCGTATGAGAAATTATTACGCCATCTTGTATACAAAAGGTTTAACAACAGAAACGCACATGTTGACGCCTCTTCGATTTTTAGCAGATTTGTTTATTCTTCAGCAAAGCACGTGGTTATTGCTCTCCTCATAAGCAAGGTTGTTGTTTGTTTTCCAATGGTAATTTCTCTTCCATCCAAAATACAATTGTCATTTCAATAGCAACGAACGTATAACTGGCTCATCAATCCTTAGTGCAGTTGTTTATTCAGTAGATATGCACTTGCTAGTGTTTTCAACCTTAGAACAATTGTTTATTAAGTAGATCTAGTAACGCACATGATAATGTTTTCATCTCGAGCACAATTGTTTATTTAGCAGAAACGTTACTTGCTCGTTAATCCTAAGTGCAGCTGATGATTTATAACATTATTTATAAGGTGATAATGATAACATACCTAAACAATTGTTTATGAAGAAGCAATGCACACGATAATGTTTTCATGTCAAGTACAGTTGTTCGTTCACAAGTAACGCACAACATAATGTTGTCATCCAATGTAAAGTGGTTTATCCAGAAGTAACCCACACTTCAATACCACGTGGAATTGTTAATTAAATTGTTACAGACAAGGTATTTTTAAAGTATGTTTTGAGTAATTATTATAAAAAAGCATGCTGAGTGTATCTATTTGCAATAACAAGTTTAATATAACGCACTTGTTATGGTTCTTTTATTCCACGGTAAACTCAGTTAAGGAATGTGCAGTTATGTCCGTTCTTTTTCTGGCCGTTCTAAATCTTGTGAGACATACAATTCGGATAAACGAATCGCGAAATTTCTTTCCAGAAAAGATGTATATGAACAAATTTACCCAGTTTTGGATTTGGGAAATTATCAAGCCGAGTGCAGTGTACAAATGAAATCTTACGAAATCCACGTGACTATTTTGGAATATTGCCAATGGATCAGGATAAAGAATGTACCAGAGTAGCGCCAGTAGATACGGAATGTTCAGCAGAACAAACACCGAAGATATTAATACCAAAGTGCTTGCCAATCTTGACTGTTCATGCCTACGTCTTTCTAAAATATTTGTGTTGTTTGTCCATTTAATTCTTCGTTTTCCATTTGCATATATTGTTTTTATTATGATAAGATTTGAAACAACCACGATGCAAACTGGTATTATCACGAAGTAAAATGATTCGAAGTAAAGCCACTTGATGATAAAATCAGTATTGTGGCAAATCACGTACTTTTCATCCAACGATTTTCCAGCGTAGAACGTGAACGTATACGGAAGGGACAAGGCATAAGCACTAAAGAGCAAAGCTACCAGCGCAACTTTAACGCGTCCAATCGAAAACAATGTTAACAACTTTAACGGGTGTAAAACAGCATATAGTCTTTCTATTGTCCAACAAACTATGATGTAGTTTGAAAACACCATAGTGGCGCTACCTAGATATTGGCACGCCCTACATCCGTGGTCGTTCCAAGGTATTTACCAAATACTATCAATGTAAGCACACACAAACCTGAAGATGTTTACCAGTAGATCGCTGGTACTAAGGACTAGAATATAAAGTTCTGTCGTATTGAATGGTCGCACAAACACGACCATCATTATTGCTAATGGATTCGTAATGAAACCCGGAATGTTGGTGAAATAAAAATAGTTGTTAAAAATTATCATGTATACTTTCCACTCATAAATGTTCTCAAACAGGTCACCAACACTATTGGGCGCCGTCGTAGCCACGGTAATACAGGTTGCGTTGAAGTCTTCTTGTGAATCATTGCAAGAGGATTCCCATGCGTGCAGTGGAGTTACTGTAGAAACGTTCTTCGAAGCCATACCCACTGAGTGAACAGAGAGATCAAACAACAATGGTGTTGATGGTGTTATTGTGAAAACAGCGCCTAGTTGACCTATGCTCGCTTGTGTGTTTGTATCGTCGGTGTTGTTTAAATAGCCAGGCTCAATCGTTGACGCGCTCACGTGTTGGTACCAAAATATGGCGTGTAAGAGGAGCCAAAGCTTCGCAAGCGTGCGTATGAAGTACGTAAGTTTCATCGTGTCTACAAATTAAACAGATTTCATTAACCCATGTATGCCTAGTGGACTCTCCCATCCTTCTAAATTGGATCGATTTATTTCCAAAATGAGGGATGTCTAGTATATTTATTTCTATATTTAGAATATTTCTTACAGAAATTCCTTTATGCAAACAGCGCAGACCCTGATGAGACGCCGCATCATGCGGCGTCTCATCTGGGTCTACACTGTTTGCCAAGGCCTTTTTTTAGACGCTAGGCATAAATGGGTTAAACGTATTCTCTAAGTTGTAAACGGGACATGAAGCCATGTTATTTGGAACGTTTTACATGTCTTAATGTGGTCGATCACCAAAATGTGTGAATAAAAATGTAAAAAAGCAGTGTTGTAATGACGAATGTTCAAATGAACAAAAAAACAACTGATTTATAGTTGACGCATGCAGTTAAAAAAGACACAGTGCATGTATCCGCAGATCAATTACAATACATAATTATAGAAGTCAGTTTAAAGTCTTGCCTTGAACTAAAAGTAAAGTAATGAAAAGATAAAAACATATACACGAAAATTCAACAAAATAATAATACTTGTTATTGTTTACCTGAATATTATGTTGATCCGTCCAATGCTAAGACCCGTTTGATGCAAATTGCCTCGTTCTGTGGTTTTCCTCAAATAGTGACGTAACTAAGTCGCGCGTGCTTTCCTTGTGTGAATCATTGGCAGAAGTTGATCTTAATTATTGGTACATGTGCAACTCGATCAACCGAAATGTTGTTAAATCACGAAAATTGGCAATATTGCTTTAACTGTTTAACGTTGTAATACTATTTAACGTTCAGATAAATCGTCGCCTACAAATAAATGTCAAAGTGGTTACAAATAGCTCTACTGTTATCTAGAAATAATTTTACTGTATTGTCATATGTGTTCAGTCGCAAACAGCTAAGACTCATGATTGGCTTCTAATGAAAACAGACGCTCAACAAATTTTCACATTTTATTGAAATACAAAACGCAGCAATCTCGAAGGTATTATAATCTTAAAATGAAACACGAATAGCACTTATTCGTTCGAACACAAATATCTCACCTCCTACACAAATGACCTTATCCGATTGGCTTGGAGCGGTCACGTGCCCATTGTGTAGTTTCAATACACCCCGAGTAATTTCCATACCCCCCCAGGTAATTTCCATCAACGTAAATAAATGGCATCTGTTCTATAAACTGCTAGATAAGTCTTGTTATTAATATATATAATATATCATTTATAATATATAATATATCATATCTTATATCATATATAATATCTTATATATATGATATATGATATATTATATATTATACATTATATATTATATGTGATACAGTATATATTATACATTACATATTATATATGATATATTATATATTATATATCATATATTACATATTATATATTATACATTATATATTATAAATTATATATTATATTATATATTATGTATTATATATTATATATTATATATTATAAAGGTGGTCGGTGAGATATAATCGTTACACTGTAAGTAACTGATGGTGTATGAGATATACACCCTCAGTAATGTCATACTTTACTTACATTGTAACTAATATATCACTAATTCCAATTCCCATAGGGTCCCATTATAAAACTGCCAACTTTCAAAGCATTTGTAATGCCTTTCATATATATCTTTTTTTTGCAATTCTGGTATCATTTTAAAGATAAGCATGTCCTCTTTCAAATAAAGTCAAAAATATACCGTCTTGAAATTTCTAAAAAGGTAAAATTAGCCCGAGGCAACCACCCTCGGAAAACAGAGTTCCGGACGTGAGATTCCGACAGAGGTCCCGTACTTCAATAAACGAACGCAAACAATCATCTTTCAACGTAGTCCCCAAAGACATGCACCAAAGTATGGCAGACACGCATAGCATACATAACATAATCACAAAAAAGCATGGCTGCGATCGCTAAATTGCTTTTAAACATGAAGAGAAAAGGGGATCTTGAGAAAAAGGCACTACTTTATATTTTAATGTAACCAACGAGGATCTAAGAATGCGGTACGTTTTCGGACCCCGCTCGGACCATTATTAGAGGCGGTTTTGTCAAAAGACTCTCAACTGTTTGGATAACGATTACGTCACCACAGTGAGATTGGTGAGAACCTAAACGCGTATTTCTTAATTTAACGCCATTTGCGTCCAGCTTGCGTATAGAAGAAGTGCTTCTTTTTAGTTCGCCAGTTCTTGAAATCGTTGAGAAGTTCATTGGTCTTCTAACATAAAATTGTCGACAAAAGAGTCTGATATTTGTGGAGCCATAGTTGGAATATGTTGTGTGTCTATTGAAGAAAGCAATGTGCTTTGAAATCATTCATTATTTTGAGGTTTATATAGGAGCCTATGGTTCAAGTGATCAGTGAGTGACTTAAGTCTCAGATTGAGTCATAGGTTCAGTAACTCGCATCAGTCGCCTGATATCGTTGATTAAAGGAAAGGTCTTCCAGGTATTTCACTGGCTTGTTCATTAAGGGCAAGAAACCTGCAATATATACTCACATGTTTCTTAAATGAATTTCAAACTGTCTTAAGGTATACAATACACAAAACCATGACAACATAAAGGGTTACTTTGTTACGAAAATAAAGCTGATGTAGATACAATCAATAGTTTTTTATAATAAATAATTAAAATGACACTGTCTGATCTTTTTCAAAGCACACGATTATCTCTTTAAAAATGCTCACAATCCTCTAAGAAACAATAAGTCTTGCGGATAGCAAAACTATGAGTCACATCGTGTTAGAAAAAGTCTTGCATTAGCATTGCTTTCTTGCCAACAAACGACCATTTGTTATTTGACACATATATAACACCATAGGCTTCTGCCTAAATTCATACACAGCAGACCTCCGTATTGTTGTTAATTGACAAATAAAGAACAAATAGAGGATATTTGTTCATGTCAGTGTAAGATCGTTTGTTATTTCACGAGTGATCATAGAAAATATATTTTCACGAGTGGCGCAGCTGAAAAGTGACCCTTTCTCCCGTGGCGTGCCTCAATACATTGAAATGACGTCATTTTAATTATTAAATGACGTCATTATTCCAGGGAAATTCTTCAGTTAAACTCTTTGACAATGTAAATAAACTGTAAAAAAAAGCTTATAATTAAAAGAAAATTTGTTGGATTCGGTGGAATATTGATTTTATTTCACTCGTAATCATAGACAAAAATATTATCAAGGATATAAACAAGGGAAGTACATATTGATATGATAATCTATAAATAGAAAAAGGAATTCCGAAAATTTGTTCTTTTCACCGGTGAAAAGAACAATTGTGTTCCTTTCACTGCCGTTATTTCACTGCAAAAATGTCATATTTTATCATAAGTTATAAAAGAATATAAAATATTTCTTAATCACAAAATGTATTATTATTATCTAGTCATAAACCTAATCAAATGCAAACAGATATATTGTTTTATCTTTATGATCTTTAAACATCTCTGTTTACTGTCTGAGCTTTTAGTAAAAAAACTGCTCGAAACTACCATACACACATTGTAATATTATATATTTTAACAAAAAATAATTAACGACAACAAACTATTATTGCTTATTTATCATACACAATATTGAACTAAACAATTAACTTTGCTTAATGTACTTCCCGGTCCGGTCGTCTCTGCGTTTGTAAGCACAGTCATGTGACTTAACGAACAAAATTCAAGCCATGTTTAACAATGTATCAATTAAAGCAACCACGCATATATTGCAGTTATATATAGCAAGTTACACGTTTTGATTGGACTTTGATCTTTCAAAGAGTTATTTTGTATTGCATTGAATTGACATGTCGTGATTGATATTATTAAAACAAGAAATTGAATAACAAGTATCAAGTTGAAGATACATCTCTTAGGGCGATACAAACATTGCCAAGATTATACGATAGCTACATTTTCATGTCAGTAAGTTTACATATACCTATGAAAATCTAAATTATTTTACAAGCATATTATTCATTTTCGTTAACATAATACAATACATGAATAAACTCTCTTATTTGTCAAGTGATCGTAATAACTTCATGTAACAACTTCCGGTAAGCGCGTTATCAATTTCAAAGCAAAACAGATCAATTTTTCGCATGAATGTGATATCAAGCATTTCCAACGAATGCAAGTAGAGTTTGTCGTTTTAATATTCGCGGTTTACTTTCAAGATATGGCTTTTGAAAACATGTTTTATATGCAAAAGCAATGCTGCAAAGGTGTCTAATCAGGACAGAAGTAAGATTCGGACATCCTAAACAACGTTTTTGTATGATCAATAGGGAAATATCTAGTGTAAAATAAGGGTGTTGCCTCCTTTTGGCTCCCCTTCGTATCATGTGTCGCTGAAATGCCAAGCACAAAAATGTCAAAAAATAAATAAATTTAAAATATTAATGCAAATATTCATTGGTAAATGAAGACTATGCTCATTTACCTTAATTTGCTGTGTCAAACTACGACATGTGTTATAGTTACTAATTTATAACCATTAATATGAGTTTTAAGCATGCCACTTACTTGCTGCATGCCTTTTTAGCAGTACCCTGTACCTTTTGTAATCCTAGATATTTTCCCACATCAAAGCCATACGACGATGGTATTGATTGATAATGATGAATGCGCTTGTTTTTGCAATATATGACTTATTTCAACCATAAGAAATTGTGTTTATTTCTTTCTATGTGTAAATGTCTTGGTAAGTGCGGTTAATGAAAACAAATATATAGAATGATGAATACAATACACACTCAACAGATATGTATTCAATTTTCAGCATACAAAACTTATGACGTTATACGTAAATTATATCTTTGTCAGAGAACACAAATATTAAAGGATGAGTACATCATAATTGTTTTGCTTTTTTGTCTAGGTTACAGTCTGTGTGCAACTTTTCTTTCTTGTTTTTTCTTTCATTTTTCTCCTTTTTGTCAAGAAATTAATTTAATGCATGCACAATCATTACTACCCATTTTTACCTTTGTTCAAGACTATTACATGCTATTTACAGTTTTAGTATATGTTGATAATGCTATGATATCTTTATAAATATTATGCATGCGTGTATGTTTATATGAATTTCTGAATAAAAGCTAATATACAAAAAAAGAAAGAAACGAATACAGCCAGGATGCCGATGGCACATGTTGCCTTTAAATTACGAAACATTTTAAGGTTGCTGTGGCGTAGTGGATATGGTGTCCGTCTGGAAAGTGGGAGGCCATATGTACGATCCTTACTGTGGAAGCATTCTTTAGATCTTTCCGAAGACACCAAGTTCTGGTTCTACCCAGGAAACGGACTTGAGAGCGTCTCCATGAGAGTAAGGTTTTCTATGAGATAGAGCTTAAATAAATATGTTTAAACTAATTAGTGCCGATGTGTTTTGTGAGTTGTATCAGCCAAATGCAAATACATATTTAACTTTTTAGCATACGATTATATTAATGCTGTATTCATTTTTATTTTATTTCAACTCAATGTTTTATGAGGTATTTTCCAGGCATAACTGTTTTCATTCGACAAGAAACAGCTGATTTATTTAACGGAAGTTATAACTTTTAAATATATTTTTTTCCTAAATGGTTTCAGATGAATTATGGAAGAAAAGAGGACCGTACATGCTGTATGATGTTGATAACATAACTCCAGTTCCTAAATTCACTAAAGCTAGACAGTATCAGCGTGACAAAAAGCATCCGCACTCTCTTGAGTTTCTCAGTACATTATCAAGAATGAATCAAAGTCTACAACAGTTTCATCAAGAAGTCATCGAAAACAAGCAATCCACTTCCCAGCGAGAGAAATAAATATCAGTGTTGTCTCACATAAATCTCTTTAAACTCTCAGGAACTGCCTCAGAACATTTTGTTTAATAACTCAAGCTTTTCAGCGATAAAGAAATCCTTTAAAATGTAAACATGAAAAGGACTGGTGTTTAAACACTAATGTTGCTGGATGCTAAATGCGATCGACAATTATCTCTAGCCACTGCCACTATAAATCACTCTTCGTTTCTGTGGTACAATTGATGAGCAACATGTTTTAAAACGCAAAACACACTTCGAAGCTGTCTCCCTTTCTTACCAAATTCATAAAATTCTTGAAAAAAATTGAAGTGACAATTGAATCAGAGTTAAGGTAACTGACACCAACGGTGTGCCATTGTATTATTAATCTTCAGTGATAGTGTGGCCTGTTTTCTGTGTCGCTTCCTGCAAAAATATTTCTTACCCAAAACATAACTCTGACCGGGAAAAGGCAAGCAGGAATGTGACATAATAAGTCCCTTTTCTCTTCTGGTTTAAAAGCAAATAAGCGATCGCAGCCATGTTTTTGTGTGATTATTTCCTGAATGCTTTGTGCGTCTGCCATATTTTTGTGCATGCTATTGGGGACAACGTTGAAAGGTGATTGTTTGCGTTCGTTTATTGAAGTACGTTTGTTTTTGTCGGAATCTCACATCCGAAACATTGTTTTCCGAGGGTGGTTGCCTTTAAGCGAATTTTACTTTCATAGAAATTGCGAGACGGTATTTTTTGACTGCAATTATTGGAAAAGGACATATTTATCTTTAAAATCATACCAGACTTTAGGAAAATCATGAAAAATGCTTTGAAAGTTGGCAATTTTATAATGGGAATCGGAATTAGTGTAATCCCAGTTATCTGGATCATGAGCTTAACCCATTTATGTCTAGCGTCTACTAGAATCATTTGTAGACATAATGAACCTTACGAACTTCATTTGCACGGTTTCGAAGCTTTGGCTCCTCTTGCACGCCATATGTTGGTGCCACCNTTTTAACTCTCAGGAACTGCCTCAGAACATTATGTTTAATAACTCAAGCTTTTCAGCGATAAAGAAATCCTTTAAAATGTAAAAAGCAAACATGTAAAGGACTGGTGTTTAAACACTAATGTTGCTGGATGCTAAATGCGATCGACAATTATCTTTAGCCACTGCCACTATTAATCACTCTTCGTTTCTGTGGTACAATTGATTAGCAACATGTTTTAAAACGCAAAACACACTTCGAAGCTGTCTCACTTTCTTACCAAATTCATAAAATTCTTGAAAAGAATTGAAGTGACAATTGAATCAGGGTAAACACTGACACTTACGGTGTGCCACTGTATTATTAATCTTCAGTGATAGTGTGGCCTGTTTTCTGTGTCGCTTCCTGCAAAAATATTTCTTACCCAAAACATAACTCTGACCGGGAAAAGGCAAGCAGGAATGTGACACAATAAAAGCAACCCTGCCATTCTAAACCATAGATCTTCAATCAAAGGCTCAGGTCATGGAGATGTCCCCTCACAATGTTCAGCATCCATGTATTATTTGCAAAATTCAAGGCGAAGTTTTTCAACAAGGGAAGGTCACTACAGAGTTTTTTCTATAGAACCAGAAGTACAAGCTATAACTGTTGAATCAATTTTGGAAAATGCAGAGTGTGTCATGAATACTGCAGCTTCTCTTTTTATAAGTATAAAAGGTTGTCCATACATTTTGGACCTGAGTATATGCATGGCTTGTTTGCTCGGCATGACAAAGAAGTTGTGTCAGAAGTTCTCATCCGAAGAGGGGGAGACATGTTTTAGAGACATAATATTACTGGACATGAAACCAAAAGACCAAATGTCTCGTGTACCTCTCAAATTGGAAAAAAATATCAGGCTCATTAGCTCCAGCATTGGCTGTTGTTTCACAGTGTACCATGCCTTTAAGGCTACCTGCAACAATACCACTTAGACAACTTGTGTTTCCTTGTAAAAGGAATATTCCTTCGGATAACAGAAAACCCAACACCTGAAAACATCAATGTGGCCGAGGTTTAACTATTGACATTTTACTTGTCAATTGATATTGTATGGCAAGAGGAATTGTGTCTTGATTGTCCATAACATAGGATGCCACCCAGCAGACTATGCTTGTATACATGGACCATTTTGGGCATGGTCATGTTTCCCGTTCGAAAACATGAAGGGGATTCTCCTAAAATCTGCCCATGGCACCGGTGACGGGCCAGCTGTTGACGACATGCTAGCACACAGACAAGTATACAGAATGTTATAAACTGAAATATTACACAAAACAGATGGTGACAAAAGGTCAAAACACAAACGACGTCCAAGATACACCCTCCTATGCAGTATCCAAGCCAGTTAAAGTCACTTTTACAAAGGTTGCTAACCTTTTGTAAAGTATTTTTGACCATAATGATATTCAAAAAGTGTACAGGATGAGATTAAAGAATGGCCAATTAGTTACTTCCACCGACTATGTGAGGATGAATAACGAATGATTTGCATTTGCGTAAAGTGTCGTCCCAAATTAGCCTGTGCAGTCCGCACAGGCCAATCAGGGACGACACTTTTCGCCTAAATTGGATTTTTGCTAAGAATAGGCTCAATTTAAACGACAAATGTCATAAAAGCGGAAAGTGTCGTCCCGGATTAGCCTGTGCGGACTGCACAGGCTAATCTGGGACGACACTTTACGCAAATGCATTATGCCCAGTTTCCTCAGAACGAGCACAATAGTGGAGAAGGAACACTCCGATGATTTACGTCACTTTCGGGTCATGTCAAAATCTTGGACAGCCGGAGACAAGCTGCGTCATAGGTTTTTGATAATTTCCAAGAATACTCTATAAGACATTCGTTAACAACTCATTTATCATAATTTTGTTTATATTCGTGTACAGACGAAGTAGTGCTATTCGTGTTACATGTTAAGATTATAATATCTTCGAGTTTGTTGCGTTTTTATATTTTAATAAAATGTGAAAACTGTTTTGCGTCTTTAGTTATTTTTCATTAAAAGCCAATCACGGTTTTATGCTTTTTGCGACTGAACACATATGCCAATAAGTTAAACTATACCTGGGTAACAATGGAGCTATTTGTAACCACTTTCACATTAATTTGCAGGCGACGAGTTATCTTAACGTTAATTAGTATTACAACGTATAACAGTTAGCGATATTGCCATTTTTCGGGATTAAACAACATTTCGGTTGATCGAGTAGAATATGAATCAATAATTTATATCAACCCACACGGAAGTTTTACACGAAGAAAGCACGCGCGACTTGAAAACGTCACTATTTGAGGAAACACAGGACGAGGAAATTTGCATCAATTGAGTATAAGCATTGGACGGATCAACATAATATTCAGGTAAACAATTACAAGTATTATGCTATTTAAAATTGTCTTGTGTATTTGTTTCTTTTCAGTCCTTTACTTTTAGTTTAAGGAAACGCTTTAAACTTACTTCTAGAAGTATGTATTGCAATTGATCTGCGGATACATGCAATGCGTCTTCTGAAAATGCATGCGTCAACTATAAATCAGTTTTTTTTTCATTTTAAAATTCTTCATTACAACACTGCCTTTTAGCTCGGCTATTTTCGAAGAACACCCGAGGTATTGTCATAGCCAGCTCGTCCTTCCGCCGTCCGCGTCGTCCCAAAACTTTAACATTGGCAATAACTTTTGCAATANTTGCTACACTCTGCCTCACCATACTTGACACTTCTTTTAAGCGATTTGAAAATATGTCAATATTGAGCAAAGTCATGCTCTCGACAAAGTGTTGACATTTTACCTTTTACACTGGTCTTAGTAACCATGTTCAAATGCTTGTAACTTATTCAAAGTTACTTGCGAGTCTATAAACAAAAGAAAAAGCTATTTTCATTGACACTGTGTTCTTTTCTATATTCGAAATTGAACCGTGGCATTGACATTGGACACAGGCACCAGATTCTTGTGTCTGACACTCGGTTTTAAAACTATAATATCTGAATGTAAGTTATTAAAAAAAAAACAACAACCATGCTTGACAAAGCGACAGGGGTTAATTAATAATATTTTACCTCCGACTTTGAACTGTGAATTGGCCTAGGTTTAAAGGTATGAAATTCAAGACTATCATGTACATGAGTCTTGCCAGATTGTGTCAAAGCACATTGATACTAGACAAAGTCATGCTGATCGACAATCAGCTATTTATTAGATATGCTTATTACTTTTGCAAAGCTATGTGACAAGCCATGAATGCTAGACAAAGTTATGCTAGGGAAATATATTCCAAGACGCACAAAGAGATTCCACTCTAGTGTTTCCACAATGTTACCGTTTGTCGAACGGGGCATACAACTTGACTGGTATTTTATATTTGCCATTCGTGCAAAGAAGAAGTAAAATTAAAGGTCACTATTTACGTAATTACTAAGACTCAAATACAATTTGTTTTTTTCTGTGTTTAAACGTCTTATTTAGGAAGCGCACGATATATGCCGCATGTTGTAAGTATATAAATCTCAAAATGATTAGGAAGTTAACACCATGTTTCTCACATAATGCCGCTCAGGCGCGGAAGGACCTAATAAACATCGAAATACACACGGAAGCAAGCACAGTGCACGATAGTTAGATGAATAACTATATTAATATATTACGATAAAACACGCAGTGTGAGATGCTCTCCAGCATATGTATTGTATTTTAGCCTCTTTCTGAGAAAACGGGGCTAAATGCATGTGCGTTAAGTGTCGTCCCAGATGTTCCTGTGAAGTCCGACAAGGCTTATCAGGGACGAGACTTTACCCCTTAACAGGATTTTTGTGAAAAAGAGACACAATTCCATAAGAACGGAAAATGACGTCCATGATTAGCCACTGCGGACAGGCTATTCTTAGACGACACTTTACGCACATGCATTAGCCCAGTTTTCCCAGACCAGTTTTCATAATTTCCCGCCACATCTACTGCTTTCATGTAAATGAAATACAAGAGGGTCAAATGTTCTGGGGCTCTCAACTGAGACTCAAAGAAACTTAACGGATCTGATCTACGTTGGTGATGTCTGTGTAATACATATGACAACTAACTGACCTTTGTTACCCTTATGGCACATATTGCATCTTGACCGAGACATTATTAGAACTAATTTCCTGAGCAAGTTTGAAAATTAGGCAAAAAAGATGGCTTCTGGTTGGCGTTTTGTTAATTATCACATGCAAGTCTGCTAAACATATTTGTTATCATGCCAAGCATGGAAAACTGCATCCTCTCCTCGTAGCAATATATTTTCAAACCATCAATTTATCATACGAACAAATGATATGAGCAAGTTTAGTGACGATCTGGTCAAAATGTGATTTTTTTGCTTGTTTGCAATGTTTCAAAATAGCCACAAAGTTTTTCCCAACCCCTATAAGCCATGTTTATCAATAGAACAAAATAATATCCTTTGCAAGTGTCATAATAATTCGCCAACTATTTGACTTTTAAAGTTTTCTCACGCTTTTGCAAGTTAACGTAGTGACCAGGGTTTTGACCGAGTATAAAACGCAGCCGAGATATAATTTATACCCAATTCAATGTTCTGACCAAGTTTTAAGAAGATTGACAAATAATTTGGCCTCAAGAGTTTCAGAATATTTACGACGGACCTGCGATATCTCACAAAAGATTATCATATTAGCTTGCTATTATGTGCTAAACTATTTTTACCAACTGAGTTATAACAGGTCTCTGATATATAACATACACACTACAGACATGTATGAGGACAACCCTTTATATAGTCTTATCTAAAGCAAACAATTGTGAGAATGAAACTTTGTATAAGATTACTATATAAAACATAAATATTTAATCTCGAAACATAATTATGACTAACGTTTGATAATTGAAATATATCAGTAAAACCTTTCCAACACATAACTATGTATATGAACAATATTAAACCTTCGATAAATAGTGGAGGATGACTCTAGTGGACAAACCTCATATTTAGCTAGCACATTTTCTTCTCTGAGAAATAAACGCGCACAATTCAATAGGTCACACATCAATATGGAATGGAGAAATCTGACATAACATGGATATAAGATGAAACTTCAAATAGATTTCAACTGAAAGGGTTCTTGTTGTTACACCAACTAAAACATCACACACCAGTAATTATATTCACAGAGAATATTCATCATATTGTTTAAAGGTTGCAGTTACGCAAACTTTCGAGCCAAAGTGTCACATGCCATGCAAGCCTTATTGTTCAAGTTGCAATATAATACGATACAAACATACTAGCTACTTTTGAAGAAATATGCTTAACATAAGGACTGCAAAGTGTAAACAACAGAATTTAGAAAAAAAGCTCAAAGCTTATGCTATGTCTCTCTTCTGTTTAACAAATTTCATGATTATGGAGGAAAAAAACAAACTTTTATTCACAAGGGCATAAGCGTGTTTGATGCTCGATCGCCGCGTTACATGATTTTCGAATGTTCAATTGGAAAACACCTGTCGCATCAGTAACTGAACACTTGACAATTCCGACAAATTGCGTATATTTTTGATTATGGAATTTTAAACACATTTATTGCCAATATTGGCGAGAAATATTATGTTTAAGTCGGCGTTATCATTAAGCGGTATATATCCAGTTATCGATACGGTAAGATTTATATGCATGTCTTGGCAAATGACACGATGACCACCCAATGTGGCAATATATAAGCACTTTACTTATTTATAACGCGATCCGCTTATAACGCAAGTTTGAGGCTTGAACCCGTTCATGTTCGTTATATTGAAATAACAGTGTATAAAATTCACTTGATATAATGACTACAAATATATATATCTATATATATATATATTATAAAACTGAATAACAGTATAAGTAACACATATATGTAAACTTAAAGCGAAACTTCATAAATTATAACAATACATGTTACCATGCAGAGAAACTATATATTCAAATGTTTACCAAATAATTCATTTAAATCAATAACTTTTGGAACAAAATATGCCCATTAATTACATTCACACAACATAACAGCATATTAAATCAATTCAAAATAAAGTTGTTGAGAGGAAACCATTTTTCTACTTTTAGTAACTATGGCCATGCCCCACCTGTACCAAAATGTAATTCCACCATATGTGTGGATGTAATCTACATTCAAACAAAATTATAGCACATTTCCAAAATCCAAACTCACGTTAGGCCATTCTGACAGGGTCAGTACATGACAGGGTCCAAGCCTCAAACCGGCGTTATAAGCGGATCGCGTTATAAATAAGTTAAGTGCTTATATATTGCCACATTGGGTTGTCATCATGTCATTTGCCAAGACATGCATATAAACCCTACCGTATCGATAACTGAATATACCGCTTTATGATAACGCCGACTTCAATATAAACATAATAATTCTCGCCAATATTGGCAATAAATGTGTTCAAGAATTACATAAACAAAATATACCCAATTTATCGGAATGGTCAAGTGTGCAGTTACTGATGCGACAGAGGTTTTCAAATTGAACATTCGAAAATCATGTTACGCGGTGGTCGAGCATCAGGAACTATTATGGCCTTGTGAATTAATGTTGTTGAACGAATATTTGTCCTTATGATACCTTAGCTCAGTTAAAACGGTTTTTGATCTGTTGAACAATTAGGCTTTCATGACATGTGGCACTTTTGCTCGAAAGTTTGCTTAATTGCAGCCTTTAAACAATATGATGTTTCTTCTCTGTGAATATAATTACTAGTGTGTGATGTTTTAGTTTGTGTAACAACAAGAACCCTTTCATTTGAAACTTATTTGAAGTTTTATCTTATATCAATGTTATGTCAGATTTCTCTATCCCATATTCATATGTGACATGCGAAATGTGAATTGTGCGTGTTTCTTTCTCA
>VMBQ01006736.1:30324-51728 GCA_007657795.1 Dreissena rostriformis | reverse complement strand
AATGCCTTTCACCTGAGGCCGAGTCATAAGACTGCATTCCAAAATACATTAAGCAATATAAAGAACAATAACAAACAGCCAAATTATGACAAAATACGGGCAAAGACAAAGCAACATCTATATGCTTTGAAAAAAAAACCACACTTATTTGAATGGCATTTTAAATTTTTATTTAACAACATCAACAATACAGAAGTTTGCTTAACCCTTTCCCGCTCAGAAGTTAAGTAAAAACGGCTTTTACAACCAGCATAAAACCTGAACAGCCTGCAAGCAACTCGCAGGCTGTTCAGGTTTTTATGCTGTTTGCTGCTAATCAGTACAAGGGTTGAAAGGAAGCCTTTTAAACTAGAACCTAGCAAAAAGGCCTTCAATTTAATATGATTTTCTATGGGAAAAATTGCGTATATAAAAGTATGCTTTAATGTTATAAACAAAGTCTTAGAACATTTTGGCATTTAACTTGCGTACTCTGCTGTAGATGGGAACTCCTCCAGACATGAGCAAGGATGTCTAAGAGCTGCAGTGTAACACACTTACATAGTAATTGACAGCGAGTCCAGCCTTGTCGTCCCGGGTGATGGTGGGGTTGCCATAACATCCTGAGATCTGACGACCCGGGCCACGGGTACCGGCCGGAGGGGCTGAGGCCTGACGACCTCTCGACCCGGATGGGTACATGTCCTGTAATGTAGCAATCAGCCAGATGTACTGCAGGCCTTTTCCTGGCGTGTCTACGGGTTCGTTAAACAAACCCATTCCCAAAGCGAAATTGTTAAAAAAAAATCCTAATTGAACAAAAAATCCCAATTTCCCAATTTTTTTTATTTATTTTTTAGAAAGAACTGTCTAATGATTATTATCATCTTTACTTATTTCAATTACATCTAACAAAGCATATAACTATAATTTATATAATTTAATCTTCTTATTTAAATTATATAAAGAGTTATTTTAAATTGGTTTTTCCCAAATCAGTGGACTTTTTGTATGAAAAAATGCCCAATCTCGAAATTGCATTTTTCCCCAAATGGCCTGGAAATGGCCGGTACTGAGAAAAAAGTACGAGGACTCAAGGGTGGCGGTTTCAGTTGTCAGTTTTTTCCAGGGTGACGCTGATCATTTATGGACAACTGAAATATTTACAGATTTTACTATATGTTTATTATATTGCAAAAAGCCTTTTGCCATCCCTGTTAGCTGAAACTAGTCATGTATGATATGTCATGTAAGTAAAAATATTCTTTTTGAGACTGACTTTTTTAACAATAACAGGTATACTTTACAAAATTTCAAAGTAATTGTTTTTTTTATAATTTCATTTTTTAAGAAAAAATCAGTTGTCAGTAAAGGCTTTAAAAGTAGTTCTGCCTGAAAACAATAGTTCTTAGTGTATGACTTTTACTTGGATGATTTAAATTGATATTAAAATATCTTAAATGATCTTAATGTAAACAAGAGATGTGTTTGTCAGAAACACAATGCCCCTTACTGCGCCGCTTTGAAAAAAAATGACCTTTGACCTTGAAGGATGACCTTGACCTTTCACCACTCAAAATGTGCAGCTCCATGAGATGCACATGCATTTTTTTTACCTTGAAGGATGACCTTGACCTTTCACCACTCAAAATGTGCAGCTTCATGAGATACACATGCATGCCAAATATCAAGTTGCTATCTTTAATATTGCAAAAGTTATGACCAACGTTAAAGTTTTCGGACAGACACACAGGCGGACGGACGGTCAAAATGTCTGTGCGTATGGAAAGGCCTTGTCCATATACACATGCATACCAAATATGAAGGTTATATCTCAATGGACATAGAAGTTATGAGCATTTTTCGAAACCTAAACACAGATTTTGAAACCTAAACGCAGACCCTTACTTCGAGGTCAAGGTAACAGGGGTCAAAATTTGTGTGCGTATGGAAAGGCCTTGTCCATATACACATGCATACCAAATATGAAGGTTATATCTCAAGGGACATAGAAGTTATGAGCATTTTTCGAAACCTAAACGCAGATTTTGAAACCTAAACGCAGACCCTTACTTCAAGGTCAAGGTCACAGGGGTCAAAATTTTTGTGCGTATGGAAAGGCCTTGTCCATATACACATGCATACCAAATATGAAGGTTATATCTCAAGGGACATAGAAGTTATGAGCATTTTTCGAAACCTAAACGCAGATTTTGAAACCTAAACGCAGACCCTTACTTCAAGGTCAAGGTCACAGGGGTCAAAATTTTTGTGCGTATGGAAAGGCCTTGTCCATATACACATGCATACCAAATATGAAGGTTATATCTCAAGGGACATAGAAGTTATGAGCATTTTTCGAAACCTAAACGCAGATTTTGAAACCTAAACGCAGACCCTTACTTCAAGGTCAAGGTCACAGGGGTCAAAATTTTTGTGCGTATGGAAAGGCCTTGTCCATATACACATGCATACCAAATATGAAGGTTATATCTCAAGGGACATAGAAGTTATGAGCATTTTTCGAAACCTAAACGCAGATTTTGAAACCTAAACGCAGACCCTTACTTCAAGGTCAAGGTCACAGGGGTCAAAATTTTTGTGCGTATGGAAAGGCCTTGTCCATATACACATGCATACCAAATATGAAGGTTATATCTCAAGGGACATAGAAGTTATGAGCATTTTTCGAAACCTAAACGCAGATTTTGAAACCTAAACGCAGACCCTTACTTCAAGGTCAAGGTCACAGGGGTCAAAATTTTTGTGCGTATGGAAAGGCCTTGTCCATATACACATGCATACCAAATATGAAGGTTATATCTCAAGGGACATAGAAGTTATGAGCATTTTTCGAAACCTAAACGCAGATTTTGAAACCTAAACGCAGACCCTTACTTCAAGGTCAAGGTCACAGGGGTCAAAATTTTTGTGCGTATGGAAAGGCCTTGTCCATATACACATGCATACCAAATATGAAGGTTATATCTCAAGGGACATAGAAGTTATGAGCATTTTTCGAAACCTAAACGCAGATTTTGAAACCTAAACGCAGACCCTTACTTCAAGGTCAAGGTCACAGGGGTCAAAATTTTTGTGCGTATGGAAAGGCCTTGTCCATATACACATGCATACCAAATATGAAGGTTATATCTCAAGGGACATAGAAGTTATGAGCATTTTTCGAAACCTAAACGCAGATTTTGAAACCTAAACGCAGACCCTTACTTCAAGGTCAAGGTCACAGGGGTCAAAATTTTTGTGCGTATGGAAAGGCCTTGTCCATATACACATGCATACCAAATATGAAGGTTATATCTCAAGGGACATAGAAGTTATGAGCATTTTTCGAAACCTAAACGCAGATTTTGAAACCTAAACGCAGACCCTTACTTCAAGGTCAAGGTCACAGGGGTCAAAATTTTTGTGCGTATGGAAAGGCCTTGTCCATATACACATGCATACCAAATATGAAGGTTATATCTCAAGGGACATAGAAGTTATGAGCATTTTTCGAAACCTAAACGCAGATTTTGAAACCTAAACGCAGACCCTTACTTCAAGGTCAAGGTCACAGGGGTCAAAATTTTTGTGCGTATGGAAAGGCCTTGTCCATATACACATGCATACCAAATATGAAGGTTATATCTCAAGGGACATAGAAGTTATGAGCATTTTTCGAAACCTAAACGCAGATTTTGAAACCTAAACGCAGACCCTTACTTCAAGGTCAAGGTCACAGGGGTCAAAATTTTTGTGCGTATGGAAAGGCCTTGTCCATATACACATGCATACCAAATATGAAGGTTATATCTCAAGGGACATAGAAGTTATGAGCATTTTTCGAAACCTAAACGCAGATTTTGAAACCTAAACGCAGACCCTTACTTCAAGGTCAAGGTCACAGGGGTCAAAATTTTTGTGCGTATGGAAAGGCCTTGTCCATATACACATGCATACCAAATATGAAGGTTATATCTCAAGGGACATAGAAGTTATGAGCATTTTTCGAAACCTAAACGCAGATTTTGAAACCTAAACGCAGACCCTTACTTCAAGGTCAAGGTCACAGGGGTCAAAATTTTTGTGCGTATGGAAAGGCCTTGTCCATATACACATGCATACCAAATATGAAGATTATATCTCAAGGGACATAGAAGTTATAAGCATTTTTCGAAACCTAAACGCAGATTTTGAAACCTAAACGCAGACCCTTACTTAAAGGTCAAGGTCACAGGGGTCACAAATTTTGTGCGTATGGAAAGGCCTTGTCCATATACACATGCATACCAAATATGAAGGTTATATCTCAAGGGACATAGAAGTTATGAGCATTTTTTGAAACCTAAACACAGATTTTGAAACCTAAACGCAGACCCTTACTTCAAGGTCAAGGTCACAGGGGTCAAAATTGTGTGCGTATGGAAAGGCCTTGTTTATATACACATGCATACCAAATATGAAGATTATATCTCAAGGGACATAGAAGTTATAAGCATTTTTCGAAACCTAAACGCAGATTTTGAAACCTAAACGCAGACCCTTACTTAAAGGTCAAGGTCACAGGGGTCACAAATTTTGTGCGTATGGAAAAGGCCTTGTCCATATACACATGCATACCAAATATGAAGGTTATATCTCAAGGGACATAGAAGTTATGAGCATTTTTCGAAACCTAAACGCAAAGTGTGACGGAATTTCAGATGGACAGACGGACAGACGGATCACTATATGCCACCCTACCGGGGGCATAAAAATAAGTGATTTTACAGTGTTAAGTTATGAACGTTTTATATTATATAAATATGGGTAAAAAAAATTCACCATTAATCAATTAAAATCGAAAATATCAACATTATTGCATGGTTTTTGGTCTACATTTTATATCCCCATTTCAAGTTTAGAATACTGGTATACAAGAACAACTTACATCCTGCATTCCATCTGGGAACTTGTATGTGATGACAATCATCCCATCCTCCCTTTCGTATCCCGGGATACATTGATCATGATCTGTGTACATCGTCATGGTTCCCCCAATAGGCTGGTTTCCCACAATCTTTCCATAGATTGACCCACATATTGGACACAAAGGTTTGGACTTGAAGTGACTCTCAATGCACGATCGACAAAATTCGTGTTTGCACTTCAGAACTTTTGGGTCTCTAACATCATCGAGGCATATGGCACAAATGAGAACTTTTCTCTTGAGTTCTATGAATAAACGGTTATTGCTTTCGTCACTGTCGTGGTCACTATCAACTTTAGGCTGGTGATGCATGTGTGACGGTCTTACCCTTTTCATATCTGATGTAGCAGCGGAATTTTCCGAATACTTTGGAGCAGATCTGGTCTCAGATGCTGATGCAATAGTTCTAGTTATACTTAAAGCTGATGATGAGGATAGCGTCTGACTGAAACCTGTAGCCAATTTCTCCGACAGGCTCCGGGAAGGTGAACGTCTGCGTGTAGCTTAAAAAACACGCACAGGTAAGATAATTCAAGAAACATTATATCATTCAAATTTCGAAAACACTGAGCTATAAAATAAAGAGAATTTAAAAAGTCGATGTATTGCTGCTTGTCATATATCTTAAATAGACCGAATAAGCTTTTTGTTAGATGTTTAATAAACCTTCTGTACAATAGATAGAAATAAGAAAGTAACATTAAAATAACATGGACTTTGTAAACAAATTAACACAACAAGTCAGACAATAAACTCTTCCATTCGCTGTATACACTATTATTCAAATATACCAGAAACTTAAGTTTAGAATCGATTATTTTAATAAAAACATATCCATGTATTAATAACACTTGCCTTTCGGACCAATTAATAATAGAACGTCTTAAATAGTACTTAACATTATAAAAATATGTTTAAATGACAAATTTCAAGATTAAAAAAAAGGCTCAGCAATGTACAATATATATGCAAATTGAGTTAAAAGACATGTACAACAGACATTATAAAACAAAAGGTGAAAAGCATATACACTCTACTATCAAACCATAAAAAGGATATTTAGGCTTTGTGTTGTGAACCAGAAATCCAAACGAACTTCAATTGTATTATTCTTATAAATTCACCATGCAAACATAAAGTTTTAAGTTAAATTGTCTTTACATATACACTGACGCAAGTCATTACACATTTTCCAAGCATCAGTACCGATTGCTACTACACGAATACTGATTCAAAACAATGTCTTAACTTACTGTCATGCCAAAAAAATATATTGAAATAAACATTCGATAAACACTTGCACAACTAATTTGCAATATTGTTAACAGCTTTGATATTTGAATAAAACGTTTACACAATCTTGATACATGCATGGTGGTGTGTTTAAGGGTCAAAGAGACGTTGTTGCTACGTTTATACAACTGCCAACTAACAAGGGACAGTAATATACGAATATCAAATACGTGTGGCGTGTCATTCACACAATCCCTGTAATAAAGAATTATTTGACAAATTAAAAAATAACATAAGCATTGTAAAATATGATCAAAACATGAATACTATAATAAAACAATATTTAAATTCTAACAAGTTAAAGACAACGGCAAGAATAAAAGCGATTGCATACCAAAGCTACCTTAAGTACAAGATATCCTATAGTAATGAAATGTAATACCGGTAAACCGTGTTAGTGGTTTTAATTATAAATTAATATAGCCGAAAAGATTTATTTACATTTGATAAAGATAAACCATTTACAATAAATGCAAGTTTGTCCTGTGTTGTACAAATGTAATTAATGCTTTACATGGTTAAACAGTATTATATTGGCCATACAGGCCATACACTTCGAAAAAGATGGACGGTTCCAATCTCCACGCAGAGTTGACGTTCCATTCCCTCACATGCTCCTCTGCAATGGACTCAGCCGCCATAAGAACAAGAATCTTGTTCAAACCGAACAAGCGCATTCAAAGTATATTTCATTTGATATTTAGGATCGTAGGCCTTAAATGATGATATATGCATTTAAAACGTAAGATACATCACGCTAAAACCTGGTATTTGTTTTTGCATCTTTTTGGAACTTTTTATTGCCAAATAACGCACATGACATCCACTCAATTCGCTAATGTTAACATATGAGTGCATTGCTTCGACGGCAAACGTGTATCTTGACAGAGGCGACGGTATTTATCGAACTTATATTTTTTTTTAAACATTTTAATTGTGCTAGTTGTAAACGGGAAGAGCATTGTTTTCCATTTTACCACCTTCAATTCATGGTTAGCATGTGATCACATCTGAAAGTAATTTTAGTATGGTCTAAATGTTAGCAGTACTGGTTAGCGAGTATTTTCGGACAGTAGTATTTTCAAGACGTTTTAAAATAATCGTGTTTCGTTACCTTTTTTCTAATTATGTATTTCGCTTCAAAAAAATAAAAAATATTAGTAAATTCCATTGGTATTTAAAATTAATGTATTACATTTTTGATAAAAAAATATTGATAATGTTTACGTTGATAGTCTTTAATGCATGTTACTGTCGTCTGGGGAATTAAGATTGTGCACGCATGCGCAATGAAAACCAGGTAGGTATCAGACAGTGTTAGTTATATTTTAAGCTATCTGTATTGTAAAATAGACGCAGTCTGACAGAAACGTTTTATAAGCCACCGCAATGTTCATGAACATGTATTGTATTGTATTATGTTAAATATTACGTAACGTATACAGTGACGTCTTTAAATTGTCGGGTTACCCTATTTTTTCCAACGTTTTACTTACCTTTTTTGTTTAGTGTTTAACCGTTTGATATATTGATATTCTTTTAATGAAAACTTTTGACTAATGCTTTATATTGAATTCTAATAAAACTTAACTAATTTTTAAAAGCATTTGTTTTTCGTTTATTCCATCGCGTAGAAAATGCTTCCGTCAACGTGAAAACAACGTGTTTTTGTACCCCATTCATGGCATCTTATGTTGCGCACGAGCGCATATGCAAACAAGCAAAGAACCAAGGCAAAGTTTCACTGGTTATTTCGCACACTCATTTAATTCGTCTCAAAATAAAGGGATATATTTCGTCCGGAAAATACTCGCCAGTATCTTGGACATAATTCACACGGACCAGTTGGTGTCTTTTAAAAGTCAAAATATTTCAGCGTGTAGACTTGATATATATTCTTCTATAAATGAGGAATGAATATAGTGCAGATGAGTACAGGGATAAGTATACCTGAAGTAAACATTGGAGGAAAGGTTCAACTAGNATATATACTCATACCAAGTTTCAATGAAATCCGCCAAAGCACTTCCAAGATATGGCTCCGGACACATAAGTGCCTATAGTAAAAAGCATTTTTTCAAGATACAAAGGGCCATAACTCCATTATTAACAGATGGTGTACAATGCCATATGGCGTGCATCATCGTCTTATCCATATATATACTCATACCAAATTTCAATGAAATCCCCCAAAGCACTTCCAAGATATGGCTCCGGACACAAAAGTACCTATAGTAAAAAGCATTTTTTCAAGATACAAAGGGCCATAACTCGGTTATTAACTGATGGTGTACAATGCCATTTGGCGTTCATCATCGTCTTATCTATATATACACTCATACCAAGTTTCAATGAAATCCGCCAAAGCACTTCCAAGATATGGCTCCGGACACATAAGTGCCTATAGTAAAAAGCATTTTTTCAAGATACAAAGGGCCATAACTCCATTATTAACAGATGGTGTACAATGCCATTTGGCATGCATCATCTTCTTATGCATATATATATATACTCATACCAAGTTTCAATGAAATCCGCCAAAGCACTTCCAAGAAGCAAAAGTGCCGGACGGACGGACGGACAACGCCAAAACAATATCCCTCCGCCTCTGGCGGGGGATAAAAAGTGCTCCCAGGCCTGTGATATAAATATATTCAATTAAAGACTGCCTGTGAAGAATGTCCATATTTTGGCTTATCAAACATGCTCCTTATCATACTATGATAGCTAGGCCCCCGTTGATGCTGTTAGTGGTGCTCAATCGGTCGTTGTTGGTTCAAGTATTTCTTAAAAGCACCCCGATTCTCTTAAGTGCGCCCAGGCCACGTTAAATACGCTTAAGTGAAATAATATAACCGTCGCGCAAGTGCATGAAGACAAGCGGGACACCTCAACATATGCCTTTTAGTAAACATCTTCATAAATGTTCTAAATGAGAACAAAATAAACACATTTTATAAGCTGTATTCGAACTCTGTTTTAGCGAGGTTAATAGCAAAAGAACATGTTTAATCTATTGAAGCCCTCTTTAATAAAATAAAATATATGATATTTGACGTAATAGAGATTATGTAAATCAACGTTGATGCTATGACAATTTTGATATTTGTATTCCTCAATAAGCTGACAGAAACCGATCGGCATATTTAAATTAATACAATTAATGAATATAATTATGATAAAACTCATGAGACGTGTTAAGTTAATGGCTAACAAAGTGCAGAGAATTTGAAGAACTAGTATTTGTTTCTTGTTTTCTTTCATTTACTCTCAGTCGTGTCAGTTAACACCCAACACTGGCTTTGTGTTTAATATTCATTAAACTTGCGTTTTCAAAAAATAAAAGCAATGTAAAATTAAATGGTTAACGGGAATATGTTGATCATAATAGTTTATAAAATATTCGGAACTAACTCGCTCATAAACACACTGGCAATGACAGCAAAACAAAAATGTATGATCATCCGCACGCTTTATACTTACCTTTTTCCGAGTCTTCGCATATCTCATCACTGCCAGTACATGACTCGTCCAGACCACCGATATTAAACGAATTCTCATTCAATAACGCCTGAATGCCGCTGCTACGTTTGAAGCCGTATCCGAAAAACTGGCTTTCTCGATCGACCCAGTTAACATTTCCCTTTATTACTTCGATGTCTTGTCGCATTCGATGCAGTGCAACATACAGTCTTTTGATGTGGTTTTTTGTAAGTAAATGTTCAATTAACTCTTTGCGTTGTTCAATGTCTTTTCTTTGTCCAATACAAAACGTCAGAACTTGTGTTAGACACTTTTCGTTTTTATCAAAAGTTTCACTGCACTGTTTATTGCATCTGGATTGAAGACGATCAAACCACGCATTTATTTCTGTTCTTAAGTGCTCAAGTTCCGTCAGAAAACGTTCTTTACAAGATCTATTGGTATCCACATTTCTATGAATTTTATTTTCAGCACTCTTAAGTTGTTCGCCCAAGCCTTGTAGGGTTGACCTGTAAACATTAACCTCTTCATCGTCAATGTTAACCTCTAATAAATCAACCACGTTACAAGATTTGTGCTGAGAGACAACACATCGGCCACATAGTGTGTCGGTATGTTCAACACAGAAAAATATTAAATTCTCAGTTGTATGTGTTGCGCATTTTTCATTATAGATATCGCAGTCTGAATTAGCGTGTTGCTCCATAGTCATCGAAGGAAGCTGCGCACTTTCGCTCGGAGAAGTTATTTATGTGTTCATTATTTTATAGTTTTTTATGGATTGATCCAATCAGTTTAAAGTAAATGTAAACGCTAATTATGTTGTTACTAAATACCATTATACCATACTGAAATTAAAATTGAAAATATTATTCACAAAGTTCTCATTTGCGTTTACTGTGACATGGATCAATTTCGCTTCAAACTTCAGATATAACATTCCAAATAAAATGCAAAATTCTTTCACGTTTTATTGTCCAGATTTCCACGAGTTGTTTCAAATCTTCTTGAATCAAATCGACTCACAATAGTATATTCTAAACTAATACTTTTATAAACATCCAATATGTGTGTCATCTGGAAACAACTTCTATTTTTTTCTTCTTATCCGCTGCTCAGCAAACCTGATAAAAAACACACACTCCATATTACAAATTAAGTCCGCACACGGGTATACCAGCCATTATCATATCATCATGTACCGTTGAAATTGTATGGAAATAATCCCATTACTTCGTAAGTAGATGGAAATATAAGTACCCAGCCATGTGGCGTGTGTGAGCAACTAGTGAACTAAACATAAAACAGAAGATGCAACTAGTGAACTAAACATAATACAGAAGATGAATTGTATTGCTTTTAAATCTTTTAGTGTGTAGACTTCTTACATATTTACAATTAAAGTATAGCCGGATATGTAGGAACATGTGTCAATATTTGGATCATTGTAAAGAAATAAATTCATCTATCTATACAAATCCTAACGTAATAATTGATACGGGCACGATCGATCGAACACGTTATATTTATCTTTGTATTTATTTAAAAGAAATAATATCGACACATACCTAAAGTGAGTCAATAAACAATGAACATATTGCTATTGTAGGTCTGTATAAATTATGTACTTCCTCCAGCTTTGACCCCAGTGGGATGATTTCAACAAAATTAGATATGTATAAAAAAATCACGGTGTGATCTCCCCAGTGTAACACATGTGGACCTTGAGAATTTAGTGAAGTAAAGTTTATGTTATTATAAAGTCTTTATTAAAAATAATCGTGTTATAGAAATGTTAAGCTAAAAACCGGGCATATGTTAAATGAGATAGATAAAAGTTTAAAAGATTGTTTTCGGTTGTATACGTTTTTATTCTTCTGTATATATTTAATCAGAATGTATTTAGTCAAAAAGGCGACATAAATGCAGTTCATTATTATTGCCCTAAATTTGTTCTATAAAAGCGTTTTGAGCAAGCATGTGCATGACTACGTTTATTGTATCATTTTGCCCCGATGAATGTTATATTGTGCCCCATCACACGAAACAAACGTTACAATCGTCCTCATGTTTAAGTTTCTTTGGGTGAAAAAATCTTTTTAAGTTTTGCCAACAACAACCCATTTAGGTTTCAGTACATCTCGAGTAGTGTTACAACAATTGAATTCAATCTTAATGCATGCTCCTTTTTTTGTCGTTATGCAACGTTCCCCAACCCATTCCCACACCCAATTGTGTAGCAAATAAACAAACTTGTACACGTAAAGTATATGGAAACAGAAAGTAGCATTCATTACCTGAACACGTATAAGATATCAATGTTAAACTAAAAAAGTATATGAAGTAAAACTTACAGAATGTGTAATTATTTCGAAACATTACACAGAACAAGCAACGTACACGTATAAATAATACAAAATTACTTACATTAATGAAGTGTGAAATCTTAAACCAAAGATCTATACATGTTTATTTATAGATCGTTGGTATAACAGGTAAAGCAATAGTTACCTGACCGCTTCGGCGAATTTGCGACTGAGTTTACGTAGTATGGATCGATCTCGCTTCCGCCGCGCGAATTCCCAGATTTGCTATTGGTCCGAATGCATGTTTCCAATCTTTGTATATGTATAGATCTTTCTGTAAACACTATGATGAATCAATAATACGGCTCGATTGGTAACGAACGCGTGACTATTAATAGTATTTAATCGCTGCTTATCGAATATAAAAGCGCCAAATCAGATACAATAGAAGAATCATTAAACAATAAGTATACCCTCTCGATCAAACAGAATGTTCATGTGGGGTGTTGAGGGTAATTATGCATTCAATTTAAGTCATCCAAATATTGAAATACATGTACATCAAGATCTTTTAATTCTCTAAACATAAGTCATACTTTTCATTTAGATTTCAGAGCGGCATACTCCGACTTCTATAGCATAATTGTTTGATACTGTGTGTGAGCAGTCAGACGACTCAGTAAACTCATGTACCACAGTTTGCGTGTTTTTCCCTTAGCAATTGCTACAAATGTCGTCTGAATTCGTGGTATAGTTCATGCCTACCGAAGCCTAGTCAAAGTTCATAATGGCAACATCAATAGTTCTTTCTTCCTTAATTTCATTATTTGTGCCTGACAGTCCTTCAAAGCTGAAGCCAAGGTGATGAGATGGTAGTATGTTTCTTTTTTGTGTAATTCATGGCGCGACCTTCAATCAGTGACGAGAAATATGTGTTGGATGACTGTAAACACACAACAACTGTTTGTCTTTGCGCCAGTGTTCAGGGCAATACTTGATTGTCACTGATGGAGGGATCTAATGCTTCACAAGCCAGAACTAGTGCAGGTTTATTATATTTATTTGCTTATTTACATTTAAGAAACCAATTTGGAAAACAAGAAGTTTAGAGTTTTCAAAATTGAAAAAGCTTCGATATAAGCAGAATTACACATAATCCCCCGATCTAATTTCTGTGTTGTGATGATCTTTCACTAAAATCATCAAAGACGTGCCAACGTTTATAACTTAGCAAAGTCCCTTTATATGAGTGTAAAAGAAATATTTCAATGTCAAAGTCAAAGTAAAGCTTTTTATTGAGAAAATGTGTATTGTCAATGCTCTTCTTACTGTCCAATGTATGGACTAATTTTGAAGTAATGTGGCATTGTGATACTTTTACATCAAAGCACATCACGTATTTATTAAAAAAGGACGATTTCGTCTCTTTCCAACTTCCACGTGCATTGCAATTTGTTTACATTTATGTGTGATGAATGAACAGGTGTGACCTGCTCAAGAACCACGTGGTAATGTTCAAGGTCGCTTTTAAATTGTGTTGAAGCCAAGGTTAAACAACAGTACATAATTGTCAAAATAGGACGTATCCATTTTTTGACTGTCGAACGCATTAAATAAGTTAAAAATAGTTTGACACAAATCTTCGCGTATACGAGTCAGTGTGATGCGCGCAAGAACCATATACACATGTTCAAGGTCATTGTAATACATATAAGCCAAAAATCAAAATACAGCCCTGTGTAGAACCATACATTGAACAATTCAAAATAACATGGCACAAATATTAACCAATGACAGTCCATGGCACACAAACACCACCAGTATACCTCAAAGGTCATAACGGGAGATCAAAATACATTTGTTCAACAATTAATGTCAAAGCTGTATCTAAGCAACTGTTAGGGTAGCTCTAATTTACTTCGCTAACATTCTGTCAACCTCAAAAGCTATACATATACGTGCGATGTTGTATTATGCCAGCGTTCTAATAAGTATGCATAAACAAATAAACCAAGTAAAACATGAAGCTTTGTGCTTTTGTTTATTATTCGTTAATATACATATTACATACTGATATGATATCAGAAATTATACTCAGTTGCAAATCTAAAATGTGCAAAAACCAAAGCAACACATGATTTCTTGGATAATATAGTGCACACCGATTTTTGAAGGACGGACAACTGATGAAATTAAATATCATTAACAGCAAATCTTCTGCAAAATGTATTCTCGATATCAACATCAAAGAGTTTTGGGAGGAAATACAACTATAAACACCATTGACTTAAACATAATACTAATTGACCAGACCTATACTACTGATACGGTAGGAATGGATATCACAATTTTGTTTCAAGGTTAATATTAAACATCGATTATATTTCATTTCGAACAAACATTATAAACATGATAACTTGATAAAACTTTATTACCAATTTTAATTATAATACAACTTAAAATATATGTTATGTCATTTAAAGGGTTTATGTGCAATATCACAAACAAATACACTTTCAACAATAGATTAATATTCAATTTAAACAAATACATGTATCACCAAATATCTGCTTAACATAATATTACAAATAAATCATGTTATACATATCCTTTTAAAATCCAAATAACACATCATTACTATTGCCAAACATTGGTATAGTTTGTGGTATATAACAACAACTGTACCAGCATTAGAATGTTTCTCAACAACTGCTGTTTAATTTGTGTTTCCCTAAATCAATTTGGAAAACAAGACGTTTAGATTTTTCAAAATTTAAATAGCTTGGATATAAGCAGAATTATACATAATCACCCGGTCTAATTTCTGTGTTGTGATGATCTTTTTCTAAATTCATCAAAGACGTGCCAACGTTTATAACTTAGCAAAGCCTTTTATATAATTCGTAAAGAAATATTTCGAGGTCAAAGTTCAAAGTACAGCTTTTTATTGCGAAAATGTTTATTGTCAATTCTCGTCTAACTGTACAATGCATGAAAGAATTTTGAAGTAATGTGGCAATGTGATACTTTTACATCAAAGGGCATCACGAATTTATCAAAATAGAACTATTTCATCCCTTTCCAACTTCCATGTGCATTGGAATATTTTGACATTGATGTGTGATAAATGAACCGGTGTGTCCTGCTCAAGAACCACATCGCAATGTTCAAGGTCACTTCCTTTTTTTGAAGCCAGTGTTAAACTACAGCACTTTTACTTTCGAACGCATTGAAGAAGTTAAATATAATGTGACAAAAATCTTCATCTGTATGAGTCAGTGTGTTGTGCGCAAGAACTTTTTATCACATGCTAGACCTTGTTTCCCCTGTAATACAACCATTACATATTTGTTTATATTACACATGTGTAATACAACATTTTTAAGCGTTTTCATTGGCTACATAATCAATAACTAACCAATCGCATGGCTTTTATTGTGGTAAAATGACGTCGTCAACATGAAATGACGTCACGATAGTAAACAACTTTTAGATCTATCAGCATTTGTTTGGTCAATTAAGACGTATTTTATTTAGTTTAAAAGCATGTGATAAAAAAGATCTGACACTCGTTGTCATATCATACCATATTTTATTAAACTCGTCCAGGAAATTCGTTAGTAAGCTCGCCAAAGGCTCGCTTACTAACAAAATTCCTGAATATGTTAAATAAAATATGGTATGATATGACAACTCATGTCAGATCATATATATAGATTTGTTCAAGGTCATTGTAATACATATAACCACATGTCAAGATACAGGTTTGTGAAGCACCATACATTGCAAGATTTCAAAATAACATGGCACAAATATTAACAGATGATGGTTCGTGGCACACAAAAACCACCTTTATTCATCGAATGTTATAACGGGATATCAAAATACAACAACTAATGTCAAACCTGTATCTAAGCAATTGTTAGGGGGAGCTCTATTTTACTTTGCTTACATTCTTTCAACTTCATAAGTTATACATATACGTGCGAACTTGTATTATGCCAGCGTTTTAATAATTATGCATATAAAAAAAGAAAAGTAGAGCTTTGTGCTATTGTTTATTATTCGTTAATATACACATTACAAACTGATATATCAGAATTTATACTTAATTGCAAATCTAAAATGTGCAAAAACCAAAGGCAACACATGCTTTCTTGGATAATATAGTAAAAACCAATTTTTTAAGGACGGATAAGTGATGTAATCAAATATCATTATCAGCAAATCTTCTGCAAAATGTATTCTCGATAACAACATCAAAGAGTTTTGGGAGGAAATACAACTATAAACACCATTGACTAAAACATAATACTAATTAACCACACCTATACTACTGATACTGTAGGTATGGATATCACAATATTGTTTCATGTTTAATATTAAACATCGATAATATTTCATTTCTAACAAACATTATAAACACGATAACTTGATAAAACTGCATTAACAATTTTGATAATAATTTTAATAATGATACAACTTAAAATATATGTTATTGCATTTAAAAGGTGTATGTGCAATATCACAAACAAATACACTTTCAACAATAGATTAATAATACAATTAAAATAAATACATGTATCACCAAATATCTGCTTAACATTATATTAGAAATGAATCATGTTATTCATAGCCTTGTAAAATAAAAAAACAACAACAACACATCAGTAACATTAATAAAACCACCAAATATCTGCTTAACAATATTACAAATAAACCAGATTTTACATAGCCTTTAAAATCCAAATAACACATCATTAACATTGCGAAACGTTTATATAGTTCGTTGTATATAATTACAATATGCAACAACATTGGAATGTTTTTCAACAACTGACATAGTTAATCAAAACAAATCGCACCCATTGGAACAAGAACTTTGTTATAGACATGAATATACCCTTAACACTGCTTTGTCAGCTATGTTCAAGAGCTCTTCCAAGAAACTCGGAAATGTTTAGATCAATGTGCATTTTACAAGTGCCTTACCAATACCACTTTATAATACAATTCTTATTTTTTTATTTAAACGCATGAGCCATGTGGAAGAAACTAGCTCCTCAATTATTTTTTTTATATATAGTACTTTCATACCTAGTTATCTCCACACACTTAATTACATATAACATTTTATGCGACGACATGCCCCACTTCAAAGTCACATAACTCAGAAATGTGTGGACTCGAGAGCATCTCAATTAAACTTAAATAGGATTAAACTAACCCCGGGTTGTACTAGTAGGTTAGAACTTCACTTAACGCCACTAACATGTCCTTCAATTAAGGTGATACAACAGAGGTACAGTGTACTTCACAGTGGATAATACAGTAAGTCATAAAATAACATATATGTTCACAATGTCAATATTTATAAATATATGTGATAAAAAACATGGAGTTATATCTATATATTGTTCTAAACCACATCAAATGCATTAAGTAGTTTAATAGAAAACATCTTTCAAAGTATTATATACTTTAATCTTACCAGAAATTACTGGGATAAATCGTGATAGTCAAGAGAAAATAGAACTAAACAATCAGTGATTCAGTGAGTTGTATCCTGACAAAAAAAACTCTATAAGTTAACTTTCGAGTAACACTAAAGTTAACTGGTTTGGTTACAGAGTGCCGAGATGGTCAGCCTAATTGTGGCTGAAAATTACCAGTCAGTATATTAAGGGCCATAATTAGTATACTACAACGATTCTTAAGCATCAACCCGGCCCTAAGTTACAAGTCTGATCTGACACAAACATTTGACATCGAATCACCCTTTCTTAAACTGTCAAGGGAGTATCTTCACACACTCAGTTACACGTCGTCATGCACAGTCAAAATGCTGGTGATTTCTTCTCTTGCACACATTCATGCGCTGGTGAAGTCCTTTATGCACACAACCAGGTCATCTGTCACGCGCTGGTGATCCCTTTCGCTGCTAGCTCTTCTTTCACTCTCTTCAGATATGTCGGATCAGGATAGCCAAACCTAATGAATACATAAAAATAGTAATGATAGCTCATATGTAACATAATATTGTATCAAAATTAAAACAAGCGAAACATGTAGTTACGTGAGCATTATACACGTAGACTTATTTTAGAAATCTTCAAAGTCACATGACTCTGACAAAAATCATGGAACGACATAGTAGTTTCCACACCTCTTGGCAATAACTCTTCATACAAATTTTGTTGAAATCAAAACAGTAGTTACTGAGAAATCGTCTGGCAGAACAAGTTTGACGGGAGGAAGGTGAGAAGACAGGCGAACAAATCAGTCATATTTTGCTGCATCGTTAATTTTTCATAAACAATACAAATTTACATTATTTAAGATATTGTGTAATGAGTGTGTGGGATTATCTTCAATAAAGTTCTCAAATAATACACACCTCCGCATTGGTGAAGACATGATTTGATGCTTGAGTATTTAAATTTCATGTACATGACACATTAGTAAGCTTAACATGTGTTACCATTTAGCTCATTAAACAATCATTATGCATACCTTGTTGGTCCCCCATCGATGCTTGTCTTGTGGAGCTTGTCGTTCCACGTGAGCACGTCAGTCTTTCCGGAGGTCCTTGAGTCCCCCACTGTGAACAGGAGACGGGCGTCAAAAGCTTTCTTCAACAATCGCTTCACCTCTCTCCCCTCTGAGGAGTTAGGCAGGTAGCAGATTCTCTTGATGCCTTTGTAGCTCCTACCAGGGTGGGGGTGTGTGGCCTAGAACAGAAACATTCAGGTAAAAATACAGTACGAGTACGGTGATTAACTCATGGTAAACAAACTAGACCTCATAGCCATCAATGTTACAACTAAAGAAACAACAAGAGCTGTCTCCAAAGATGACACATGCCCCCGAAGATGCTCTGATAATTGGAAGATGCTTTGATGGAAACATTAGGTTAAAACAGGATATTTGTTAGTTATTTATGATATCAGTACCATTACAAATGGGTTATATATTTGGCAAATATTTTACATTTGGCCCATATATGTGATATTGACATATGAGCTTCACATATCATCTTTTTTTGACTAGTTATCAACTCTTGAGAATGAATTTGATAGCAGCACTGGAAACTGTATCACTGAAGATTGGTGAAGATCCGATGACAATTGCTTGAGTTATCGAGCGGAAACGAGAAAAACAGGCAATTTTTCGATGATTCAGGGGCCGTAACTCAGCAGTGTCTGAGTCAATTTGGCTGATTATGTAACTTGATGTAGATCTTATTGCCGAACACATTTTCATGAAGTTTGGTGACGATCCGATGACAAGTACTTGAGTAATGGAGCGGAAACGCATTTTTTTGATGATTCAAGGGCTGTAACTCAGAAGTGCCTGGGTTAATTTGGCTGATTATCAAACTTCACCTAGATTTTATTGTCTTACACATTTTTATGAAGTTTGGTGAAGATCCGATGACAATTGCTTGAGTTATTGAGTGGAAACGAGAAAAAACGCAATTTTTCGATGATTCAAGGGCCGCAACTGAGAAGTGTCTGGGTCAATTTGGCTGATTATCAAACTTGACCTAGATGTTATTGCCTTTAACATTTTCATGAAGTATTGTGAAGATACAATGACAATTGCTGGAGTTATTGAGAGGAAAAGAGAAAAAACGAAATTTTTCGATGATTCAAGGGTTGTACTTAGGAGTGTCTGGGTCAATTTGGCAGATTATCTTGAACTAGAAGTTATTGCCTTACACATTTTCATGAAGTGTGTCGAAGATCCTATGATATTTGCTCGAGTTATTGAGCGGAAACAAGAAAAAAAAAACAATCTTACGATGATTCAAGGGCCGTAACTCAGGAGTGTGTGGGTCAAATTGGCCGATTATCAAACTTGACCTAGATGTTATTGCCTTACACATTTTCATGAAGTTTGGTGAAGATCTGATGACACTTGCTTGACTTATTGAGCGGAAACTAATCTGGACTTACTAACTAACTAACAAACTAACGGACAGTGCGATTTTAATATACCTCCCTTTTTTTTAAAGGGGGCATAAAAAGTGAAACAAACGGAAACACGGAACGACACCAATAGTACAGACACTATTATCAAGAAACTGGTTACAGACCAAGGTAAACTAAATTCCATCAAATTTAAATTCGGACGGACAAGTTAGGAACTATATGCTACCCTCTTCAGGGAACCTAAAAACAACAGACTTACGTACACAGCAGAAAAAGCTAGACCATGTCAGAAGTATTGCAGCCTGAATTTGAAGCTTTCAGATGCCCCCAGATGAAAGTCTTGTCAGTATTGATTCATTGAAGAATTTGAATAAGTTTTAGTCCAAAATTGGGTCAATATCAAGGTCAAAATGAGGTCAGCAGATGTGATAGTCTTGAGTGCGTTCATAGATAACATATATTGAAGTGTCAAAGCTTTGTAGCAAGCAATATTGAAAACATGTCATTTTGGGTTAACCAAGCATTCAGACCTTCTGAATAAGTCCAATTAGTCCAAAAGTAGGTCAATGTGACCAAAACTCTAGCACTTATGACCAGTTAACAGTTCTGATAATGTGCCTTCTTGCAAGCAAGCAAGATGCCTTTGAGGCCAGTTAAATGGGAGATTGGACCAATTATAACAAGAGCACCGCCTAGCGGGTGCAGACCGCTCATCTATTTTTGCTTTTTAGAGGTGAAAGGACCTATCACAATACTTCAATCAAAAATGGGGGAGGGGTGGGGTGGAGAGGTGTGTATAGTGTGGGTGTGTGGTCATTTATAAACTTTCCAAAAAGAAAAGAAAGAAAAACTAGAGATGTGTTTGTCAGAAACACAATGCCCCCTACTGCGCCGCTTTGAAAAAAAAAATGACCTTTGACCTTGAAGGATGACCTTGACCTTTCACCACTCAAAATGTGCAGCTCCATGAGATGCACATGCATTATTTTTTTTACCTTGAAGGATGACCTTGACCTTTCACCACTCAAAATGTGCAGCTTCATGAGATACACATGCATGCCAAATATCAAGTTGCTATCTTCAATATTGCAAAAGTTATGACCAACGTTAAAGTTTTCGGACAGACACACAGGCGGACAGACGGTCAAAATTTGTGTGCGTAGGGAAAGGCCTTGTCCATATACACATGCATACCAAATATGAAGGTTATATCTCAAGGGACATAGAAGTTATGAGCATTTTTCGAAACCTAAACGCAGATTTTGAAACCTAAACGCAGACCCTTACTTCAAGGTCAAGGTCACAGGGGTCAAAGTTTTTGTGCATATGGAAAGGCCTTGTCCATATTCACATGCATACCAAATATGAAGGTTATATCTCAAGGGGCATAGAAGTTATGAGCATTTTTCGAAACCTAAACACAGATTTTGAAACCTAAAC
>VMBQ01006736.1:0-25544 GCA_007657795.1 Dreissena rostriformis | reverse complement strand
GTGGTGGTGGTGGTGGTGGTGCCTTAATTTCATTTTTGCCCGATGTTTATTTTTGCATTACAAAAATGCAGTTAGCCTAACATTTGGTAAATTTTAAATAAATTACAAGGGAGGCAACTGCTGAAATTTTACCTCCCCTGTCTTGCTTATATTTAAATTAATCAACAAAATTAAACATTAACACAATATTTAATATACAAAATATACAAAAAATCTCATATTCTGATAATATTTTTACTGATCCACTGTATTTCACTAAAAAAATGATGTTTCATTGAACTGATAATTATAGATTTAGGATTACAGACCAGTTGCTTCAGTACTATTGTTCAGAGTTTGCCCTGTTGGCCGCGTATGCATTCTTGAGTTATCATTCAAAAACCATTTTACTATTTCGGGTCACCGTGACCTTGACCTTTGACCAAGTGACCTCAAAATCAATAGGCCTCATCTGCGAGTCATGATCAATGTTCCTATGAAGTTTCATGATCCTAGGCCCAAGCGTTCTCGAGTTATCATCCGACAACCACCTGGTGGACGGACAGACAGACCGACCGACCGACCGACCGACCGACAGACCGACATGTGCAAAGCAATATACCCCCTTTTCTTCGAAAGGGGGCATAATTAGACCAGTTTATATGCATAATAATTGGATTTGTCACCTTTATTCGGCCTTTAAGTAAATAGTGATAGAGATTTACTGTTTTCATGTAAATTAACGTTACAAAAAGCATTTTGGTATTTTGTGTGTTTGTGTTCCTAAGTTTATGAAGTCTTTCTGCGCTGGAGGCTGCATTATGTGAGGACCTGGAGTGTGTCCCAGCACTCCTACCTAATTAACTTACTAGACCCAAAAACATTGGGATGAATATTGAATAAAGCTGCAATTTCCAGCTATTTGTTTTTTAGTTGGAGGCATCTAAGTTTTGAGTGGTCTAGTGCTGTGGGGGGAAATCGGAGTATCGGGAGGAAATCCCACCAGTCCAGTTTGGTGAACACTATTTTTGCTTGGCAAACAAACTGTATTTTTTAATCTGTACAAGGACACATTGGTATAAATTAAGGATGTGTTTCTTAAATAGTGTTATTGTCATACTGAATAACTTGAAGCAGCATCATTTATCAAATAAATTAATTTATTTCCAAATACTTAAAAAATCCTTCCTTGGCTGACTTCTCTTCATTTATTACAAGTATCGGAACAGCAAATCCCACAAAGTCAGCTTGTCCTACCAACAGTTTCACCATCTGACATCCAGGAAATGTCCATTTTATACATTTTGAATCTTCAATCTTTGCAACTTTAACGTTCATTTGTTTTTCAATAATAAGTTTTTCTAAACCGGCAATGCCTTCATCTTTACAATGAATTGTAATGATTTTGTCCACGCTGTTCAAAATTTGTTTTGCCAAGTCCAGGATAAAATCAATCTTTTTGTTCTTTTCCACATGAATTATAACATATTCCCCGGCTTCAAAGGAAACAGCACACCATTTTATAGTTTTTTGCAACTCAGCTTGCAATGTTGATAACATATTCTCTGTGTTGCTCTCGCATTTCAAAGTCACTTTTTTAAGTGCATTTGCAAGATTGGAACGTACATAATTGGCAGCTGATCACCCAAAGTACAAATGTGAATGCGATTCTTCACTTCATTAATTGACCAGAACACAGTTCCTTGCTCACTGTATTCATCTTTCATGAACATTTCGATTACTGCATCTAATTGTTTAACGTATTTATGATTTCTTATTGATGAAAACTCTACTGTGTGAATGGCTGTCTCCTGTTCAAACCACACAAAAACATCCTCTATTGAATCTGTGGTACACTGAAAAGTCACTGAAGTTCTATCTGTATTTTGGCTAAAGATCAAGTCCGAAGATGGATATTTTGATTTGAATGCATTCATGAAAATTTCTGTCTGTACCATTTTCTTCACACATTCTTCTTCCAAAATGACTGTTGATGAACCCTGGTATGATGTCTGACTTGTATTCTTTATGCCTTGAATTGTAAAATGAACATGTTTAATTATCAAATTTCAATTTTGAATCAAATGTTTGTCATATGCAAAAACATAACATTTTAAAATGTTCAGTTATTAATCACAACAGTTGACATGTTAAGAAACTGAAGAATATTTTATTTAGACAAATTATATACCTTGAGGGGGCACATCTGGTGGTTGACTGTCATCTGTATAAAAAAGCCCAGTTTATAGCTTTTGCAATGACAATATAATTTGTATTAAAAAACAAAGGGGGCCAGAATGGCCAGAATTTGAGTTAAAGACCTTATTTTGGACCAAGATTTGAACTTGACATAGATATAGTCTAGATGAGTATCCTGACCAACCTGTATCAAGACAAACTCATAAATGTGGCATCTTAAGGGTTTCTGTAGTTTGACCAGTTGACCTAGATTTTGGACCCACATGACACAGATTCAAACGCAGCCTACATGTTATCCAGATAAGCATTCATACGAAGTTACATATAGATTGAGTCATACATAAATGGTCCATAAAGAAGTAAGATGTCTTTTTTTAAGATTTGACATGATGACCGAGTTTTTTAAAAAACCAGACCCAGATTCAAAGTCAGTCTAGATGTGGTCAAGTTGAACATTCCCATCATGATGTATCATCAAGATTGAAACATAAATGTGTCCCATACAGTGAAAAGAATGTTTTTCTAAGATTAGACCCGTTGACTTAGTTTTCGCTTGCACTAGAACCAGATTAAAACTAGGCCTAGATATTGTCAAGATAAGCATTCAACAAGGTTCCATCAAGATTGAGTAATAAATAAGGCCTCTTTTAGAAGTAACAAGAACACTGTTTTATGCGAATTTGGAATGAGAAATCAAACTTGGAATGGACATCATTTTGGTTATTTCCTCAAACAAAACTATTAATTTCATGTTCTTAACTTTACTTTTGTAATAATCTGTCTATATTTCAAAGATAATTAGCACTTGTCCGTAAATTTTTATATGAACAGTTTTTGAATTTTTAACTTTTGACTGTATTTTTAAACTGTTTAAACTGTTTTAAACTGTGACGATTAGGTTGACAATATCTAGACTGACTAAACATGCACTGACACTTTCATTTTGGGGGGGATTTAAGAAAAGTCCTATTAAACATCGAGTTTTGTAGAAAAATCAATTTAAATATCGCAATTATAAATGCACATGTTTATTTTACTTATAATTCATCAAAATTAATAAATACAACAGGTAGAACAGTATATAATGCATTGTTGAAAATACACCCTTTTTTGCCAAGATTGATGTCTAATTCCAACTTCACATAATACTCTGTTCAAGGTTTTTATAGGATTTGGCCTGGTAACCTAGTTTTAAGACACACAGCCTAGATTCGAACTCTTCATAGATATTGTCACGATAATTTATCACGATTGAGTCATAAATGAGGCTTCTAGAGTGGTAAGGAGGAGTTTTCCTTTTTGGTGGGAATAGTTTCAATACAGTTCAGTATTTTTTTGGGGCCATTTTGGGGCCGAAATTCGGTCCCATTCCCCTCCTTAAAACAAATATAATTTTCCCCTTTTTCTGAAGAAAATTCTCCTCAGGATGTCTATAATATATGTAGAAAAACTAAAACAAGAGATGTGTTTGTAAGAAACACAATGCCCCCTACTGCGCCGCTTTGAAATTAAATTTCTATTTATCATCTGGCAGGTATGGAAATTATCTCTCTTTCAAGCTTGTTACTTCCCTTGGATTTTGTTTTTTGACCTTTGACCTTGAAGGATGACCTTGACCTTTCAGCACTCAAAATGTGCAAATCCATGAGATACACATGAATGCCAAATATCAAGTTGCTATCTTCAATATTGCAAAAGTTATGGCCAATGTTAAAGTTTTCGGACGGACAGACGGACGGACTGACAGTTCAACTGCTATATGCCACCCTACCGGGGGCATAAAAATACACGTATAATCAGTGAAACAAGCGGGGATACTTTATTTAAATATTAAATGCATTAGGCTATAATCTTCCAATACCAGACCAGACAGGACCAGACCTGAATTATTTAACAGAACCACATCAAGATGCAGAAACAAAAACAAAAGGAAAAAAAGTAAGTGTCTTACCATACACGGCTTTCGCTAAAATAGGATTGGTTGGCTCTGATGGTTTTCCAACTCCAATCGCGTTCTCTGCAGAAACGCGGAACTTGTAATCCACGTTTTCGGACAGGTCCGCCACAATGAACATTGTGTCAGCTATCGGCTTCTTGCTGACCTTGACCCAACGGTTGCCAGGCGACAGGCACTTTTCCAGGATGTAGCCTGTGATTGGTGAGCCGCCATCTTTCTGGGGCACCTCCCAGGTCAAGGTCATTGAGGACTTTGTGACCTCTGTTGCCTGGAGATGAGTCGGCGAATCTGGGACATCTGCAAACAGGAGTAAATGTCATAAATATGGTAACCCATTTTTTGCACAATGAAATGATTTTTTTGGTTGTTTTTTTCTTCATTAAAAACATGTGATGTACTGTGGGGATATAAACAAAATATATTATATTTTAAAAAATCAATGCATTATTGCAAAACAAAATAGGCTTAATTTTGACATTATAAATATCTTCCCAATAGTAACATGTATTTCACACATGCATTAATTTTCAGTGCATTGTAAGTATCGGTCATATGATTTTACTGGTTATTATAGCTCAAAATGAATACTTTACCCCCATATGTGAGTATATACATACATCCAAATGTGTAAAAATCAAAGTGTCCCATTTGAAAAAACTTAGAACAGTAACTATTTTCAATGATTTCAAATTACCAAATGGGCACTTGGCCTGAATGGGAGCTTCCAGTTCGGCCGAGTCACCAAGGCCAATATCGTTTTCAGCCGCGACACGGAAGAAGTACTGGTTTCCTTCAAACAGCTTTTGGACAGCGTAAGTGTTGGTGGATCCTGTCACTTTGTCGACTGTGGTCCAGCTGTTTCTCTTGGCATCGCGCTTTTCGATGATGTAAGCGCTGACGTCGGTTCCCCCAGTGCTGGCGGGCGGTTGCCATGACAACACGATGGAGTCCTTCATCACCTCGGTAACCGTGAGGTTCAGAGGCTTGGAAGGCTCGTCTGAAACAACAACAAAAACAGAGAATTGTTGTAACTGAACAAAACATAACAGATGCCAATTTATTTCAAAATTCATCAATATATGGTAAAGTTATGACTGAGACATAATTTTTTGTTTACCAGACGTACAGACATACATACATACAGACCTACAGTATGACTGCTATATGATGCCTTCTTTGAAATGGGGGCACACAAAATGAGGATTCAAGCTCATGGTTTATCAGAAAAAAATATATCACAATTGAATAATTAAATCTTTAGCACATCCATTAAGAACCTTTAAAACATATAACTGCAATATCTGAAATATCTTAATTTCAAAATTCTAATCACCTTTGACATCGACATCAACGACAGCCACTGCCTTTCCGACGACATTTTCAGCCTCCACAGTGTAGAGACCCGTGTCGTCTGCCGTCGTGTTCTTGATGGTAAGAGTTGTCTTGCCTTCCACGGTCTCTATGGTGATACGGCCGCTCTTCTCCACTGGTTCTTCATCCAGCAGCCGTGCAATGGTTGGGTTGGGAATTCCACTCGTGTTCACAGGTAGAGACAGCGTGGTGCCTGCTTTCATGTTTTGTGCGCTCTTGAGTTTGTTGTCGTAATCGAGTTTTGGATGTGCTGGAAAAGCAGGAATGCCCCAAGGGTTGGTAATGGGGCCATGCATAGTTGAGATTGACCGTATTGTCATAAGAGAAGTTCAGTATCAATTTGAAGTGAATCCGTGTAGAAATGAAAAAATTATAGTAAATGGAAATTTTTGGTGGGTGTGGCCTATGTGGGCGGGGCGCCCCAGGGTTGGGAATGGGGCCATGCATGGTTGAGATTGACCGTATTGTCATAAGAGAGGTCCAGTATCAATTTGAAGTGAATCGGTGTAGAAATAAAGAAGTAAATGTAAAATAACCTAAAAAAATGAGTGATAATTTCTGACGCGGCCCCACCCCAACCCCTATAACTTTTGACCCAGGGGTCAGATCAAAATTCCAAATAGTGCAGGGTCGCACATATGCTCATAGCTACCATGTGTGTAAGTTTCAAGGTTCTAGTGCTAATAGTGTAGGAGGAGATATTGGCCAGGACGGACGGACGGACGGACAGACGGACGGACAGACGGACGGACGGCGGAGATCACCACAATATCCCCACCTTTTTTTCAAAAAGTGTGGGGATAACAAATCTTAAGCATTCAGATATGTTTCAGAAATACTTAAATTGTTCTGCAGTTTGAAATATGTTTGGACCTAATCTTGAGTGAACATAGTTGTCAGTACTGAAAGTTCATGATCATAATTTAATTCACATCATACATCAATTGAACTGTTTTGTTCTGTTAATGGTCATTATTCTTCATACTCATATTATGGAATACACATAAACTAATCATGACACTCGAAGACAAGCATAGAAGTGGGCTTATATGTCTACTTTGTAAATATATATAACGTTATTCTAATTAAGCCTTAATTAAACAAAAGAGACAAAAAAACGACCCCAAAAAAACCCCTGCCTTTTCAAGCAAAACGCCGCGAAATTCCCCTACTGAAGTGCCCCGCCACCTTTCCCCTCAACCTGAAAAAAAACACTGCAGTTGCTCTATTGAGTAATTGAGTGGAAACCATTGATCTATATTTAGTAACAGTGACCATGATGACCCCATCTAAATTCTCAAAAAAAAATCAATGGAATGCATAATAATTGTACTACGATTAGGTTTTAGTTTCTAAGCAGATTCCAATTTTCTATAAGTAACAGGGACTTTAACCTCATTCATGCATTTCATAGCTGGTTCTGGATATAATGAATTATTGTAAAACATTTCAATTTGATATCCAGAAATTAAAAGGAATCCATTTTGCAATTTTTAGTGCCATTGACCTTGAACCCATTTCCCATTTGGCAACCCAAAGGGGAGGGGAGAGGGCTCTTGGTACATTAGGTATCTACATATAAAGTTTTATAAAAAAATATTTAAGTTTGATGAGCTGCAACCTGTCTATATAGCTTATATGTAACATATCTAGGAGTAAAAAGGGTCTTAATAATGACAAATTTCAAACTAGAGTTACCAAACTTGGTATATGGCTCATAGGAATCTGCAACCACACCCCCAGCAGCTCTTTTTTAACAAAACGCAACCATTTTCTAATTAAACCAATATATCGTTACAATAAAGGTCTGGTAACATTTTATTATTATTTAGAAAAACAAGAAGGCCAAAGGTTCTACGTCAGTCCCCTGAGAACAGAAAGCACTTAACTGTTCTAAGCAGATTGCGTGATGTTTGTATAATAAATGTGGCTTCTGACCTCCCTTTTTTACCCAGAACCTTCTTTGAACATGACGGAGATATAAGAAATGTTAGTTATATGCTGATTCTGCAAAACCATGCGACTTCTAAAGTGTGCAGAAGGGCACACTATAGTGACATAAAGAAAACTGTCTCACCTCTTTTAACCCTTCTTTCAAATGGACCAAAACTATTTTCAAACTTTGCCAATATATCATTAAAGAAAATGTTCTGAGCACGTTTCAAGAAGACATGAACAAAAAATTTGAACTCTAGAGTGTTCACAAGGTTTCACTTTTATATACGGATAACTGCCCCCCCCCATTTAGGCCATTTTTTTCAATGGACAGAAACCAAACTCTGCTAAAATATCCTTAGAACAAAGGTTCTTGGTAAGTTTCATATTCAATATTGGACTAAAACATGTGACTTCTAGAGTGTTCACTATAGCCACACAAGGATAGCTTTCCTTATGGTCACGTTTTTCAATGAACAGAAAAAATCATCAAACACAGCTAAGATATCATTTGAACAAAAAAAAATGAATAAGTTTCATGACGATATGACAAAAATAAGAGTTGCAGAGTGCCCCGAGCCCTGGCAGCCATGTTTTTCAATGGCCTGGAACCATTTTTAAAGTCAGCACAGACATCAATTATATAAAGGTTCTGAGCAAGCTTCATGAAGATTGGACAAACAATATGACAACTAGAGTGTTCACAAGCTTTTTCTACAATTTTACCCAGTGATCTAGTTTCAGACTCGATGTTACCCAGTCTCAAACTCAGCCAAGATATAGTTGTGCTGAATGAAATAAATGTAGTCTCTAAAGTGTTCGCAAGCTTTTTCTACCCAGTGACCTAGTGTTTGGGCCTATGTGACCCAGTTTCAAATTTTGCAGAGACATTATTCTGACAAATGTTCTGACCAGGTTTCAATTAGATTGGGCAATAAATGTTTTGACCTCCAAAAATCCAGTTTGGAACATGCTTGAGATTACCAGTAATGATTATCACTCGTCAATTTATATATTCTGATATTGAAATTCTGACTTCAGCGTTTTTTTTCCTTCTTTAACTAGTACCGGGGAACAGTACCTTTCCCAAAGCCTACCGGAGGCTTCCCAATTTTAGCACCGGACCTTTCCCAATCTCCATATCTACCGTTCCCAACGATCCTCAGTGCCGTTCCCAATCGCCAGTGCCTTTTATTTTAGCTGGAAATATCTTTTGAAATCGTTGAGCCTTTTATTTTCGGTCCTTAATTTTTGTCAGCGTAGAAAGTAAACTTTTCAAAGGGGCGCAACTCTAAACGTGCTATTTACACGCTCTTGGCACTTCCGACAAATGGCGACTGGTTTGTTTATTCAATTTTTAAACAAAATTTTCGGTCATTCTCTCTCGGTCTGAATTAAATTGTGTTTAAATATTAAAGTGCTGGATTGAATAATTATTTGGGATAATCAGGTTATATATGCAATGTGTGATAATCGTGTGGAAGTTGTAATAATTGTAGTTTGGTTTGGCGGTCGTGTGCATTGTCTGCAAAAGTAAACAATGACCAGCTGTTAATAGAGTTTGAGAGGTTGCTTTGAGTTAAATGTAACGTTGTGCCTGTGTCACTGTGTGGAGCGATATGTTTGACTTTGATCTGATTATCACCTGTTTGGTATTAAACATATTATTTGATAATTCATTATTATTATTTTAAATCGTTTATTGATATCACTGAAAATGTTCACACACAAAAATGACTGTCCAGGGCTAATGAGACTTTTAAGGGCTTAAACAAAAAAAAAAAAATTATTAATATTATTTTTTATGCAACCTCAGTGATTATGCCTATCACAAGAAGATTATTTATTTCCATTGACAGGCACATTCCTACTGAAGTGGCAATAACACAATATTCACATGACATGATATGATTGTCAAAATATCATCACAAGTAGTTTTTCTGTTAAAACCTAGAGCTTAAAATGCTTTGTGATGCAGAATACAGTCCCTTATGTTAGATAAAATGCATTTTAAAGATTCCCAATCGTCAATTTTGCGCCTCGAATTTTTCCCAATTCATTGATTTTGCAACTCGTTTTTTTTCCCAATTTGAAGATTTCACGACTCGAAAAATTCCAAATTGTAGGGGTACAGGTACCTTTACCCTTTGTAGAAAAAAACGCTGGACTTAATTCTTTTTTAATTTGTCGATATATAAGAGGCACCAGAATATAAGGCTTAGGCAAATTTTACATGTATTGAGCTAAATTTAATTAATGACACATGCCAAAGTACTTTATCCCTTGGACCAATTTGTTCCTGGAGTTGAGTCTCTATACTGCTTTGCGACTTTTACAATGTGATGACTTTACAAGTGTGGGAGGCATATCTATTCGCCAGTCCTTCCTTTCATGTGTTGTTCGTCTGACCGAGGTGAGCTCAAATGTACACATTTTGTATAACATCAATAATTCTTCTTACAATGCTTGATGCTTGCATGGATGTTGTCTTTGTAGACTATCAACACTTCTACATCAGCCTTAACTCATTCTGACCTTGCATGACATTCACTTTCTTAGGACTTAAACTATTCAGAAGGTCCACATTCTTGTATTCAATTTAGCTCAATACATGTGAAAGTTGAGATAATTATAGTATCTTACAGTATAATGTTTTTGCATCACATGCCTGATATATTATTTGACATGTTTAAATTAAATGTTAATTGACATAATGATACATTGCACTTAAATTACTACATAAATCATACAAATATATGGAATAAATGTATCATAGAAACGGTAAGTTGTGCATATGTGTGTTTCAAGCTTTCATTATACAGAAACTCAGGAGACACTCATATTAATTAATTAAGTCCCCTCAAAACCAGAATCCCCTCTTAACCAGATGTTTATTGGGTTGAAAGAAATGTCCAGTTGAGAGTTTCCACAGTAATATTAACATCCTAAACAGGCTGTAAAAAGTTAAAAAAGGCTTTCACTGCCTCTCACAATTATTGTCAAATGCGACAAAAGTGGCCATAAAATATTCAAATTGGCAAAAAAATAGTGATGACAATTTGGCTACCAGAGAGACAATTTTTGTGTTCAACCTTCATTTCAACACTTAAAAATGACTACACTTTCTCACAAAATGGTTAATTGTTTTTCCAGTGCAAGCCTTAAGTTAAAGAGCGGAAAAAAGAAAAGACATTTGACCTTCAATAATGACTTCAACCTTACACAGTGGCGCACAGTATATATATGCAAAAAGAGTCTATGGTCACGGAGAATAATAATCCAACATTATATTAAATCAGGGAAATTAAGAAACGATACAAAATATTCCTTAATTGCATTTACAAAAATTTCCTTAATTCCATTAACCTACTTTTTTTCTCTGTGCTGCTGCTGATTGTAAATGCTCACCACACATATTACTGTGTACATCACCTGCAGTAGGTTTTTCAAAAGTTGACTCCTTATGGTCCTCTTTACTGACTTGATTTTGAGGGGGATTTGAAGATTGCAGGTCCTTAAGATGTGGTGTTTGCAAAGGTGAGGCATTCTGGACATTGTTATAACATTTCACTAATATGGGTTCGTCATTGGAATTTATCATTAATTGATAATTGACACCATCTACCTCCAAAAGTTCTTCGCCTAAAAACTCAACAGAAGTAGCCACTATGTCTCTTTGCGGAAACAGTCTCTTATTACTGATGTCTCTCAGGCACCATCTTTTGCTTATCTTCTCAATTATATACTTTCCATTAAAAAGTTGTTCATTTTTTGCGATTATTTCCTGATTTATATCTTTTACTTGGGTTTTCGTTTTGCCGTCACGAAGGTTGGTTTCTTGTCCACTAATTATCTCACTACCACATGCAAAGTCATTATTTGTCTGCATGTCAGACAAACTGATATTATCTTTTGCTTGTCCGGGCTGACGGGCAATTTCAACAGTACCTGGCTGTGTGGTCCTTTCTTCTTTTTGTTCATCATTTTCCTCATTTCCTGTCCGTGAAGGCTTAACGCTTCCAGTATGATTATGCGCCTCTTCAGTAAGGCTATTCACAATTTTCTCAGGATTGTGTACAGTATCTGTTTTTATTGCAACATATGTATTCTCAAAAGTGCTCAAATGAGATCCTGCCAAAGCATTAGCATCGCTTGCAAGACCACTTTGATTTGGAGGCTGTACTTCAGGATCAGTCAGTTTGCTATCATCACTATCATGCTTTCCACTAGCTGAATCCAGTGCATGTTCAACAGCATGTTTATCATTTTTGTTGATGCATTCTGAGCTGGGCTTCTTTTTGTTGTCCTTACTCTCTGTGCCATCATTTAAATCATTGTCAAATGCTATTGTAGACTGTTCAACTTGTTCTGGTTGAGGAGAGAGAGTATTCTTGTTTCTTTGAGAAACGTGCAATGTTTCGGCTAAACCTTTGCAAAGATCATCAATGTCTGCATTCTCATTTCCAGATTCTTTATGAAAATAAAGACAAAATCAGATGTGTATACAGAATTGATGAAAAATACACAAAAGAACAGTCTTAGCTTTCAGGTAATACAAGAATATTAGTGAAACTGATGGATGCTCCCCGATGATGCTTTGTTGATGTATGGGTAAATTGTGTGGAAAAAAAGTGTGACCTTGAGAACATATTATAAGCCTCAGTGACCTTGACTTTAATGACCTCTAACCTCATCAGAAGGTAGAGGTCCATGCAAGCTACCTACATGCCAAATATGTAAGAGATTGGTAAAATATTGAAGGTGCTATGAAAAAATGTAACAAAAGTGTGACGGAAAAATCTATTTTTAGCCTCGATGACCTTGACCCCAGTGACCTCAAACGTCATTAAAAGGTAGATGTTCATTCAAGGAACCTACATGCCAAATATGTAAGAGATCGGTAAAATATTGAGGGCGCTATGATAAACTGTAACAAAAGTGTGACGGAAAAAATCAATTATTAGCCTCAGTGACCTTGACCCCAGTGACCTCAAACCGCTTCAAAAGGTAGAGGTCCATGCAAGGTACCTACATGCCCAAATATGTAAGAGATCTGTAAAATATCGAAGGCGCTATGAGAAACTGTAACAAAAGTGTNAGGAAGGAAGGAAGGAAGGAAGGAAGGAAGGAAGGAAGGAAGGAAGGAAGGAAGGAAGGAAGGAAGGAAGGAAGGAAGGACTGGCAACAATATGCTTCCCATATATATATATGGGGTAACGTACCACTGATACATTCAATGCTAGATGAATCTCCATCATCACTTTTCTGATTATTATTTGGGTCTTTGTAAGTGTCAACTTTAAAATAAGAAATAATGTGGTTAGATTTAAACAATTTTTTATATTTATATACATTCTTTATTTAAATTGGCTTTGATTTTGTCCAAAGCAGCTATTTTTCTTTTAACTCTCTATACAAAAAAAACAAGATAGGCAAGTTTTCACCTCAAGAACAAACTTGGTAAAGCATCACTACATTGTATATTCTTACATACTAAACATTAAACCTCCAGATATTTTTATTTCAGAAATAAAATTGTAAGTATTTCGCTGTTTATTTAGCAAACAGTTACAATGACCTTGACACAACATGCAGAAAATACAATCCCAATCTCTAATGCTATGCATGCATGCTATATCCAAAGTTTTATCAAGATTGTTTATCCAGATTGATCAATGCAAACAACCTGTTTGCGTTTTTTTCTTTATTTTACTTACAGTGACCTTGACCCGACCGTCCCAGAATGCAATTCAGGACTTCATGTAAGCTACCTACACACAAAACGTCAGTGCAATATCTTCAGTCATACTGAAATTATTGCGCAAAACCTGCAGTGACCTTGACCTGACCAACTCCTAAAACATTCCCAAGCTAGATCTACTTGCACGTTTGCTATATCAAAAGTTTTATAGAGATTGGTCAATGCAAAATAATTGTATTGACTTAAAACCACACATTTGTTGTTTCTTTTTTTTCAATAATAGTTAGGAAACTCCAAATTGATTTGTTGGTGGTCGGATTTGCCGCACCTATTTTTTCAAAATGGAAAAAAAATAATCTTTTTACCGCTCGCACTCATTTGTGTGTCCTTCTAAAACCATAGCGCATGTGTTTTTTTTAAAGTCGTGAACGATTTAGACGCTGAAAACGAATGCCAAATATAGTGTTTCGTAACCTTTTTAGTAGATAACTGCAGAAGCTTAAAAATTTGATCGAGACGACCAGAAAAAATGGCTTCCTGCGTGAGCAATTCATGTTTCGCTGTCGTGACCGTTGTAACAAATTGCGGTGAAAAGTTGCTGCAGCCAACCCTTATTAATGTAAACACATCTGCTACGTTCAGTGACTAATTTGAATGTGTTTGTTCACGTTCGAACATGCAACTATCAGCAGATAATGTTGAAGCATGTTCAATTTCAAACAATATCGGGAGACGTAAGATTGTTTATGCATTTTCTTCATTAAATGGGCATTATCGACGGAATTTCCCTATATGTACGCAAACAAAAAATAAACATAAAATCATTAAAGGTTGGTTCTAAAATTGTCACAGGGACAATGTTTTATAAGTATTAAAATACATGGTTGAAGGAACATGTTTAACAGCTAGGTCCGTGTATTTCAGAAACATCAAATAAGTTCTTTGTAATGTATAAATTTATTTCAGAAAAAATACAATACCGTACAAGCCATGGATATGCCACTTTTAAAATAAGGTAGCGACAATGGATTATATGCATGGCCTTTGTCCGACTGTCTGTCATTATTTGGAAGTATACAAAGGTGAAACTAGCATTAGACATGTGTTCTACATTTTAAAGTTTAAGTGCTTAAACCTAATTGTAGTGCATTTTATATTTGAAAAGTATGTTTAATACTTATAGATATATTATTGCTTGTTTGTACATAGATTCTTTTCTTTGTATAGGAATTGATTTGAATGTAAACTATAGCTGTTTAAATCTGTATCTCTTGTGAATGCAATATTTTTCTATCGAAATGTGATTTTTTTGTTTTATTCTTCTCTTGCTCGAGAATTTTCTGTTTTCAAAAAAAAACAAAAAACATTTTTTTTTTTTTTTTAATCCGTAGACCAACAGATCAATTTGGAATGGCCTTACCCAGGTTACTTAGCAAAATATATTTTTCTACTTTAAGTAACACAGTGACCTTGACCTTGTTCTGACTTGCCCAAATGCAATTCCAAGCAAGAACCACGTAAAAACTACCTACACACAAACTTTGAATGCAATATGCCCCATAAAAACTCAGGTTATTGAGCGGTAACAATTATTTCTATTTTTAGTTTTAGTGACTTTGACCTTAATCCAACTTGCCATAAACACAATCCCCAACTAGCATTCCAGTCAAGATTGCAATATGCGAAGTTTCATCCTGATTGGTTTATGCAAACTTAAATTCTTGACTGGAAACCACAAATTTGAGAGCAGACAAGATTCATTTGCAAATTTGAGATAAATCAAGGGCAATAATTCAGAAATGCCTCAGGCAATCTGGCTGTTTATCAATCTTGGTTGAGATATTATTCCTATGTATAGTCACCAAAATTGATGATGATACGCAGGGTTTTTTTTGGCCCGATTTTATAGCCGAATAACGGCTATGTTCCCAATGGCAAAAGGTATACTTTTTTCCCAAAATTTGGAAAAAAAATCCCAATTTAAAAAAAAANTCAAAGTGTGACCTTGACCTTGGAGATATTGACGTAATTCTTTCGCGCGACACACCGTCCAATGATGGTGAACATATGTGCCAAATGATTTCAAAATCCCTTGATGAACGACATAGTTATGGCCCGGACAAGCTCATTTATGGCCATTTTTGACCTTTGACCTCAAAGTGTGACCTTGACCTTGGAGATATTGACGTAATTCTTTCGCGCGACACACCGTCCAATGATGGTGAACATATGTGCCAAATGATTTCAAAATCCCTTGATGAACGACATAGTTATGGCCCGGACAAGCTCATTTATGGCCATTTTTGACCTTTGACCTCAAAGTGTGACCTTGACCTTGGAGATATTGACGTAATTCTTTCGCGCGACACACCGTCCAATGATGGTGAACATATGTGCCAAATGATTTCAAAATCCCTTGATGAACGACATAGTTATGGCCCGGACAAGCTCATTTATGGCCATTTTTGACCTTTGACCTCAAAGTGTGACCTTGACCTTGGAGATATTGACGTAATTCTTTCGCGCGACACACCGTCCAATGATGGTGAACATATGTGCCAAATGATTTCAAAATCCCTTGATGAACGACATAGTTATGGCCCGGACAAGCTCATTTATGGCCATTTTTGACCTTTGACCTCAAAGTGTGACCTTGACCTTGGAGATATTGACGTAATTCTTTCGCGCGACACACCGTCCAATGATGGTGAACATATGTGCCAAATGATTTCAAAATCCCTTGATGAACGACATAGTTATGGCCCGGACAAGCTCATTTATGGCCATTTTTGACCTTTGACCTCAAAGTGTGACCTTGACCTTGGAGATATTGACGTAATTCTTTCGCGCGACACACTGTCCAATGATGGTGAACATATGTGCCAAATGATTTCAAAATCCCTTGATGAACGACATAGTTATGGCCCGGACAAGCTCATTTATGGCCATTTTTTACCTTTGACCTCAAAGTGTGACCTTGACCTTGGAGATATTGACGTAATTCTTTCGCGCGACACACTGTCCAATGATGGTGAACTAATGTGCCAAATGATTTTAAAATCCCTTGATAGATGACATAGTAATGGCCCGGACATGCTAATTTTCGGGACAGACAGACAGACAGACCGACAGACAAAGTGACTCCTATATAGCCCCCATTACCAATGGTAATGGGGGTATAAATATGGCACCAATAACGTTAACAGGCTTTTTCTTTAATTTGTTTTTACCTCTAGTGACCAAATTTCAAAATGGGCAACAATATCATTGGAATTTATGTTCTGACCAAGTTTCATGAAGGTTTGGAAAGATATGTTGGGCCCCCAGATCATAGCTTTCTGGTAAACCAGTAGGTATTGACAGCAAGAGGTCCATGGGCCCTAAGGCGCTCACCTGAGAGCCAAAGGAACTAGACTATTCTGAAAAAATGCAAGCTGATTCATGAAAAAAGTGACTTTTAACATGTTTTTTTATATTTGACCTAGTGGCATTGTTTTTGAGCTTATATGACCCAGTTTCAATCTCTGGCAAGATTTAACTGGGACAAATATTCTGACCAAATTTCATGAAGATTGGCCAAAAAATGTGGCTAATATAGCGTCAACAAGTTTTCACTAAAGCCATATAAGGAAAACTGCCCCGCCCCCCGGCGGCTATGTTTTCCAACAAACCATAACCATTTTCAAAATTTCAAACTCTGCCAAGCTATTGTCAGAACAAATGTTTTGATCAAGTTTCATAAAGATTGGATAATAAATGTGACTTCTAGAGTGTTAACAAGGTTTTACTAAAGCCATATAAGGAAAAATGCCACGCCCCCTTGTGGCCAGCTTTTTCAACAGATCACAACCATTTTTGAACTCAGCACGGATATCATTAGTACAAATATTCTGACCAAGTTGCATGAGCATGGGAAAAAAAATGGGACTTCTAGAGTATTAACAAAGTGTTCCTATAGCCATATAAGGAAAACTGCCCCGCCCCCTGGCGGCCATGTTTTTAACAGACCAGAACGATTTTAGAACTCAGTCAAGCTGTCATTAGAACAGATGTTCTGACTAAGTTCTATGAAGATTGGACAATAAATGTGACTTGAAGAGTGTTAACAAGGTTTTACAATAGCCATATAAGGAAAACTGCCCCGCCCCCTGGTGGCCATGTTTTTCATCGAATTATTTTCGAACTTGTCCAAGATATTATTAGGACACATGTTCTGACCAAGTTTCATGAAGATTGGACAAAAAATGTGACATTTAGAGTGTTAACAAGGTTTTACTATAGCCATGAGGAAAACTGCCACGCCCCCTTGGTGTCCATGTTTTTCATCCATCCAGAACCATTGTCCAAGATATTATTGGGACACATGTTCTGATCAAGTTTTATGAAGGTTAGACTTAAAATGTGACTTCTAGAGTGTAAACAAGGTTTTACTTAAGCCATATAGGGAAAACTGCCCCCCCCCCCGGTGGCCATGTTTTTAAACAGACCAGAACAATTTTGGAACTCATCCAAGATATCATTAGAACAGATGTTCTGACAAAATTTCATGAAAATCTGACAATCAATGTGACTTGTAGAGTGTTAACAAGGTTTTACTATAGCCATATAAGGCAAACTGCCCCGCCCCCTGGCAGCCATGTTTTTCATCCAACCAAAACCATTTTCAAACTCGTCCAAAATATTATTGGGGCACATGTTCTGACCAAGTTTCATGAAGATTGGACAAAAAATGTGACTTGTAGAGTGTTAACAAGGTTAGACTATAGCCATATAAGGAAAACTGCCCTGCCCGCCTGGCGGCCATGTTTTTCAACCAACCGGAACCATTTACGAACTTGTCCAAGATATCATTGGGACACATGGTCTGACCAAGTTTCATGAAGATTGGAAAATAAATGTGGCCTCTAGAGTGTTAACAGGGTAAATGTTGACGGCGCACGATCGACGCACTATGCACGACGTATATATATTTTGGAAGCATATCGGGGATATTATTTTGAAACTGAGACATTAGTATTATATTTACTGACATTTAATTTGTTAAATTTGATGAAAATAAACCCTTAAAATGCTTTTTGTAATAAATTGTCTTTTGAATGACAGCAAAGCTTCATTCCAGTTGAAAAAGAGTTTAGCGACCACAAACATGTTTATGCGTATTAAAAAATGTCCAAAATGATAAATTATGTTGACTTGTATTACCTCTTGTCATTGTCAAAGGTTTGGGTTCCGTTGCATTCTGGGACTTAACAAACGTTGAATTGATTTTGGGTCTTGTGCCATTAACCTCTTCTTGGTTGCTTGGACTGTATGTCTGCGCCACTTCCTTTGCACTGGCGGTTATTTCTTGAATCTGTTTAACAAATCATTATCGGCAAATGTATTGCTTACAATGACACATTATTTACTATGTTTTGCATTTTAAAAACATATACACATCCTTTAAATACATTTTGTTTACAACATAAATCACAAACTTGAAATGGCGCGGCCGTGGCTGATGCATATCCCCACGCCGCATGTTTGACCTAGGGGTCAAATCAAAATTCCAAATAGTGCACTGTCGCACATATGCTCATAGCTACCATGTGTGTAAGTTTCAAGGTTCTAGTGCTTATAGTGTAAGAGGAGATAGTGGCCTGGACGGACGGACAGATGGCGGAGATAACCACATAATCCCCATGCTTCGAAAAGCGTTGGGATAATTAAGAAATATCCATATCGCAATCTTTAATTTGTTTAATATAACATCACTCATTATTGATTGTGTTTTATATTCTGGAGAGTTTATGGTGACTTGGATTAGGAAAAAAGTAAGCAAAGGGCTGAAGGCAGTGCAGTTGTTTGCTATTGTGTAAAGTGTTAATATTATGAACACATATTTTTGCACAGCATGAATGCTGAAGCGATACGTCCTGTGTCAGAATTGTATTCATCTACCTGATAATTGATTACTATACATAAACATAACATGAACCAACTACATGTCTGTCACAAAAAGATCTCCATCAATTAAATTTACAGAACAGTTTAATATATGCAAAGATGATAAATAAAAATTTGAATATGTCAAAAATTTACAGTATGAATATAATATTGTATAATTTAATTTATTCATTGCAAAGAGTGTGAGTAATTATGTTGATGTTTTAATGTTTCTGTAACACAATCTTTCTGCTTAAGTTTCCCTTTGTTTAAGTAAGGACATTTATTATAGCCATGAATGATGTCTATACATTTTAATATGATAACTGGAACTTTGTCACAGAAGTGACGTATACCCCTATACGCTACATTGACACAGAATATTTCCTTTACAAAATAAGAGAAGCTAATTTATGGGGATTTTTAAGAATTATTATGCCATTATCATTTATGGCCATTTTTGACCTTTGAACTCAAAGTGTAACCTAGACATTGGTGATATCGATGTAATTCTTTCGCATGACACACCATCCAATGATTGTGAACAAACATGCTGAGTCATTTTAAAATAGAGCTTTGTCACAGAAGTGATGTATACCCCAATACGCTGCATTGACACAGAATATTTTGCATGCTGTCTTCAAAAAACAAGAGAAGCAAATTTATGGCGATTTTAAAGAATTATTATGCCATTATCATTTATGGCCATTTTGACCTTTGACTTCAAAGTAAGACCTTGACATTTGAGATATCGACATCATTCTTTCACGGGACACACCGTCCAATGATGGCGAGCATATGTGCCAAATGATTTTGAATTCTCTAAATGAACAACAGAGTTATGGCATGGACAAGCTCATTTATGGCCATTTTTGACCTTTGACCTCAAAGTATGACCTTGACCTTTGAGATATCAGTGTCATTCTTTCGCACGACACACTATCCAATGATGGCGAACAAATGTGCCAAATGATTTTGAAATCTCACATTGAACGACAGTAATGGCCCGGAAAAGCTCATTTATGGCCATTTTTGACCTTTGACCTCAAAGTGTGACCTTGACCTTGGAGATATCAACATAATTCTTTCGTGCAACATACTGTCTAATGATGGTGAACAAATGTTTTTCTAAATCTCACAATGAACAACATAGTTATGGCCTGGACAAGCTCATTAAGGCCATTTTCGACCTTTGACCTCAAAGTGTGACCTTGACCTTTGAGATATTGTTGTCATTCTTTTGCAGGACACAACATCCAATGATGGCAAAGAAATGTGCCAAATTATTTTAAAATATCTCCATGAACAACAGTGTTATGGCCCGGACAAGCTCATTTATGGCAATTTGTGACATTTGACCTCAAAGTAAGACCTTGACCTTTGAGATATCGACATCATTCTTTCGCAGGACACACTGTCCAATGATGGCAAAAAAAATGTGCCAAATTATTTTGAAATCTCTAAATGAACAACAGAGTTATGGCCGGACAAGCTCATTTATGGCCATTTATGACCTTTGACCTCAAAGTGTGGCCTTGACCTTTGAGATATCAGTGTCATTCTTTCGTGCGACACACCGTCCAATGATGGTGAATAAATGTGCCAAATGATTTTGAAATCTCACATTGAACAACAGAGTAATGGCCCGAACAAGCTCATTTATGGCCATTTTTGACCTTTGACCTCAAAGTTTGACCTTGACCTTGGAGATATCAACATAATTCTTTAGCTTGACACACCGTCTAATGATGGTGAACAAATGTGCCAAATAATTTTGAAATCTCGCATTGAACGACATAGATACAGCCCGGACAAGCTCATTTATGGCCATTTTTGACGTTTGAACTCAAAGTGTGACCTTGACCTTGAGGATATCAACATAATGCTTTCGCATGACACACCGTCCAATGATGGTGAACAAATGTGCCAAATGATTTTGAAATCTCACATTGAACGACATAGATACTGCCCGGACAAGCTCATTTATGGCCATTTCTGACCTTTGACCTCAAAGTGTGACCTTGACCTTGGAGATATTGACATAATTCTTTCGAGCGAAACACCGTCCAATGATGGTGAACAAATGTGCCAAATGATTTTGAAATCTCACATTGAACGACATAGATACTGCCCGGACAAGCTCATTTATGGCCATTTTTGACCTTTGACCTCAAAGTGTGACCTTGACCTTGGAGATATTGACGTAATTCTTTCGCGCGACACACCGTCCAATGATGGTGAACATATGTGCCAAATGATTTCAAAATCCCTTGATGAACGACATAGTTATTGCCCGGACAAGCTCATGTATGGCCATTTTTGACCTTTGACCTCAAAGTGTGACCTTGACCTTGGAGATATCCATGTTATTCTTTCGCACGACACACCGTCCAATGATGGTGAATAAATGTGCCAAATGATTTTGAAATCCCTCAACGAACGACATAGTTATGACCCAGACAAGCTAATTTTCGGGACAGACAGACCGACAAAGTGACTCCTATATACATTACCCGTAATGGGGGTATAATTACCCGTAATGGGGGTATAAAAACACTAATAATGGGTGAATAACTTGCTGTTTACAACTAGGGGAGATAATTGTTTTGAGTAGTTTGCTATTACCTGACCTATTTATAGCCTTACATTAAAATGACTACCTTTGCTGCATATTTCTTTTGTTCTTTATCATTCACAATCAAATGAACAGTTTTGAGTAATTCACAATCAAATAAACACTTTTGAGTAATTCACAATCAAATGAACAGTTTTGAGTAATTCACAATCAAATGAACAGTTCTGAGTAATTCACAATCAAATCAGTGTTTTTTTTCAGTTTTGGGGGAAAGGGGTCGGGTCCCCTGAGGGGGGGAAAATTTGCGCGTAAAAGGGGAAAAAGGGGAAATTTCAATGCTTTGCAAGTAACAGTACAAAATCAAGTTTTAACACTATAATTCACCANTAACTTCTAGAGGGGATTTTTTTTACAAAATAGGGGAAAAATATATACTCTTTCTGGAGGGGAATGGGGCCGAATAACGCCGAATATTTAATAAAAAAAAAAACACTGCAAATGAACAGTTTTGAGTAATTCACAATCAAATGAACAGTTTTGAGTTATTTACAATCAAATGAGTAGTTTTGAGTCATTCACAATCTAATGAACAGTTTTAAGACTTAAAACGCCACATGCTTAAAAATTGACTTACATTAATAAAACAAGATAAACATGAGAATGCGCACAATTCTACTACAATCCCATCAATGAATTAATCCTTTGATGAATGGATGATCTAAACATAGTACACTACTTTCTTCCGCGATCATTGCTCAAAAGTTGATTATGCACGGACAGCAATTTAACTACATTTCTTTTGGAAATGGATTTAAACATATAATGTTCCAATCAATTTCTTCACCAGCATGATGCTTGCTTTTGTGAAATTATTTACTCTCGCAAAAGAACACTTATTCTTTCCGCGTATAAAAAACAGCGAGTTTGCACAATTATTTTACAGTTTGACCACATGATTATGATGTATTGTATAGCACTATTTTGAATTAATTTATTCCTCTGCATCACAACGCTAAAGTTGTTTCTGTAGTTACTCTCGCAAAAGAACACTTTCTTTCCGCGTATAAAAACAGTGAGTTTGCACAATTATTTTACAGTTTGACCACATGATTATGATATATTGTATAGCACTATTTTGAATTAATTTATTCCTCTGCATCATAACTCTAAAGTTGTTTCTGTTTTTGTTGAGTTTTTTGTAAGCATAGGTCATAATACTAGTTAAAATTACAATGTTCATAACAATTTGTTCAATAAAAAAATGTTATAATTAGACAACCTCTGCTCACTTGAAAAAGAACTTTTCTCTGCCCAAATGCTGATTGAGTGTGAAACTATTGTATCTCATAAAGAAATGTTAAACAGATAAAACTCAACCCTCGATTTAAGCGTGATTTGGTGATTTTTAGTACTTTATCGCTACAGCCTAAAATATGTTGTAACATAAGTTGTTCTCAAGCAAATAAAAAACAATTATCTTATGACAATATGAACCAATCGGTCAGACTGTAAATTTATTGTATCAAATGTACAAAGCGTTTATTGTCACTTGAAGTGGATTTTCCCAAATTTGCACAAATTTGCTCTGTCGCTTAAAGAAGATATTCTTCTACTATAATATGTTATTCCATGTGTTTTTACTGCTCTACGTTTCAATTACAATGATATATCTTTTCTGGTCTCAATTTATATCTAAATACCTCAATTCCTGGAGTTTGTTTCAAATTCGCCAATGTAGCATGTACATCTTTCATAGATCCTTTAACAGCCAAAGAAACGACCTTTACGTTGTCTAAAATAATTTAAGAATGCAATAACCAACATAATATTCTAAAAATTAACAAAGTGAAACACACGTTTAACTATATTGTATAAAACATTATTACATTTTAGAAAAAAAATAAAAAAATTGTTTGTATTAATATACATGTATGCCTACATTCAAAGGTGGAAATTAGTATGTCCATTTCACACTGCATCTTGCTTAAGTCCCATGTATTTATGGGTGGCAATATTATCAAGTGTTAACCTATTTATTTTAGCATGATTGCATTGAAAGCCTTAGGCTTATTGAGATGTTCTAGAGTCTGTTTCCTGGGTAGTTCTTGGCGTCTTTGGAGAGATCTAAAGAAGGCTTCCAGAAGGGGATCAATACAGTGACCACCCGGTTGCTAGGCAGACACCATATCTACTATGTCACATAGACCTTTGAACTAGTATGATTCTGGTAAATGGGATTTTGATAGAACTTAAGGCTTGATTAAATGAACACATTGGAAAAATAAATGCATTACCGATCACATGCACACTATTGTTTGGACAAATGTTATATGTTTTTCAATAAAGTACCCTGAACAGCCATATTTAATTTAATGAGAGCCAAATGACCCATGTGAGTGCATTTCCATATCGCAGCAAAATATTAACCTAATATCAGTTAATAATGCAGAAAACTACATTCTTAAAGCGGAGCACAGTTTGAAAAAACTTTCAACAAACACTCTGAATAAGAACTCTTACTATATAACTTAATTACCTTGTTCATACTGTTTGAAGGTGTCTTTACACCAGTTTTTGTCACTGAATACAAGTACAACTCTCAATGGTTCATCAGACAATAAACCTGCTAGTGCAACAGCTTCACAAAATTGTCTGCCCATTGCAGCAGACATCAATTTACCTGCAATCAAAACACTTATGAAGCAATTTTAAATAAATATCTCATACCTCAGAATATAGTTGAGCAAAGATAATGGAAAATAAATATTTATCTGAACAATAACAAACAATACCCATCTTCATATCATAAATAGACTTATATCATAAAAAACATTGTTTAAAAACATGTTTTATACAGAAGATACTTACTTTCAACGTAAATACCAACAGTACGTTTATTGAAAGTAAATGCTTTTTTGATTGCTTCTCCAAATGCTTGTGCTGTTCTCCATGCTGAACCATCAGTAAGCACAATGTCATACTTTTTAACACCAAATACTTCATTTTCTGAAATAAGGAGTGGAATTGGTCAAAAACGAAAATTATAAGAGCTTTAATGTCAGCTTCCTACTTATGAACTGTTGTGTTTATACTTCTATGTTCAGATATGCCCTGAACAAAATTTGAGCATGAAAAAAAATCAAAAGGGCACTGAAGTTTCATGTTGAAATCTATCTGAGTTATAGCACTGAAAAGTTTCATCACACAATAATAACAAAGGTCAATTAATCTTGGGAGATAATTTCTAAACCTGCCAAATGATATATTGATATTTTATTTCAAAGCGGCGCAATAGGGGGCATTGTGTTTCTGACAAACACATCTCTTGTTTAAGAAAGTGTAGGGTTATGTTTTTGTGCAAGGCAATTCTCCTCATTGATATCTTTACACCCATGAAGTTTCATGTTGAAATCTTTTATGTATCGGAGATACAGCCCTGAAAAGTTACCTCATACAAAAACAACAAAGGGTAATACCTCTTATTTAAGAAAGTGCAGGGTTATGGTTCTTAAGCAAGACACTTCACCTCATTGATATCTATACACCCATTAAGTTTCATGTTGATATCTTATATAGTTTCTGAGATATAGCCCTGAACATTTTTGTGAGAGATGGACGGACTGACAGACGGACAGACTGATGGACAGACAACGCCAATTATATATCCCTCCTCCTTTGGCGGGGGATAAAAAAAAGAAAAAGTTATGGTCCTTGTGAATTGCAATGAAATCTTATTACCAAAGAAGTTTCAAGTTGATATCCCTTATAGTTTGGATGGAAAAATGCACTAAACAAAATTTAAGAATAACAAGAGATGTGTTTGTCAGAAACACAATGCCCCCTAATGCGCCGCTTTGATTTTTTATTTTATTTTTTTGACCTTTGACCTTGAAGGATGACCT
>VMBQ01006735.1:18003-40633 GCA_007657795.1 Dreissena rostriformis | reverse complement strand
AATCAGCATGTGCAGTCCGCACAGGCTAATCAAGGACGACACTTTCCGCCTATACTGGGTTTTCGTCAAGAACAGTCTTCCTTCAAATGAAAAATACAATGAAAGCGGAAAGTGTCCACACAGGCTAATCAGAGACAAAACTTTCCACTGTTATTGTATTTTTGATTTCAAGGAAGTCTCTTCTTATCGAGAATCCAGTTAAGGCAGAAAGTGTTGCCCCTAATTAGCCTGTGTAGACTGCACAGGCTTATCTGGGACCACACTTTATGCACATTCATCAAGCCTGTGTAGACTGCACAGGCTTATCTGGGACCACACTTTATGCACATTCATCAAGCCTGTGTAGACTGCACAGGCTTATCTGGGACCACACTTTATGCACATTCATCAAGCCTGTGTAGACTGCACAGGCTTATCTGGGACCACACTTTATGCACATTCATCAAGCCTGTGTAGACTGCACAGGCTTATCTGGGACCACACTTTATGCACATTCATCAAGCCTGTGTAGACTGCACAGGCTTATCTGGGACCACACTTTATGCACATTCATCAAGCCTGTGTAGACTGCACAGGCTTATCTGGGACCACACTTTATGCACATTCATCAAGCCTGTGTAGACTGCACAGGCTTATCTGGGACCACACTTTATGCACATTCATCAAGCCTGTGTAGACTGCACAGGCTTATCTGGGACCACACTTTATGCACATTCATCAAGCCTGTGTAGACTGCACAGGCTTATCTGGGACCACACTTTATGCACATTCATCAAGCCTGTGTAGACTGCACAGGCTTATCTGGGACCACACTTTATGCACATTCATCAAGCCTGTGTAGACTGCACAGGCTTATCTGGGACCACACTTTATGCACATTCATCAAGCCTGGTAGACTGCACAGGCTTATCTGGGACCACACTTTATGCACATTCATCAAGCCTGTGTAGACTGCACAGGCTTATCTGGGACCACACTTTATTCATCAAGCCTGGTAGACTGCACAGGCTTATCTGAGACCACACTTTATTCATCAAGCCCGGTTTTCTCAGACTGAGGCTCATAATGTATTCTTAAATTCAAACATGTCACAATTGTATGATTATCATCTCTGTCACTATTCAGGTGAGCGCTTTATGGACCTCTTGTTCACTGTTTGCCGGCCTGTTTGCAGTGTTGATATATTAAACAAAGGCTTTGCATGTGTTTTTATTAGTGGATACTATTTGCAGTACACTTGGCAAGCAGTTAGAAGTGATGGAGTGTATAGAAAAGTTAACAAGTCAGGATCCATCCGTTCAACAGGGATACAAGGTATGTTTAAAAACATATGAAACAAAATATTAATTTTAAGGGGCAAACTTTCCAAATGCTTTTGAGAAAGAGTATTCTCTTTTGCCAAATATCTATAAAAATATTCTTATGAAAATGTGTTATTGTTGTAATAAAATAAAATTTATCAAATTATGATAAACTTAACAAAATTATTTATTAAATGAAAAACGATATGAAAAAAAATAACAATACATTTTTTTAATACTTAAATATTTACATATTGGATAAGATTTAATTAATAAAAAAATATGAATACAGGCCCAGGTATTTGTCATTATAATGCAGAGAAATAAATGTGAATAGGGGAGGCTTTTGTACTAGTCCTTTAAAAATCTCAATATCCCTTTGAGCGCTGGAACCGGATTTTGAAGGCCTTTGCAAACAGTTTGGATCCAGATGAGACGCCACAGAACGTGGCGTCTCATCAGGATCCAAACTGTTTGCTATTCTGATAGTATACTTTGAAAAAAAATCAAAGAAAATGCTAATTTAAGAAATTAAGCAGACAACATTTTAGCAGACGACAAATTTCCCAGCATGCAAAGGGATATGATACTGGAAGGTATTGCTCAGTCATAAAATTTGTTATCAGCTGGTGTGTATTTTACTATTGATGTTCTGAAAATTTTCTGATCTGTCAATATTTGTTCTGTTGTTATAAAGTCTTTTCCGCATAAAGGCTTTTAATAGCCTGAGTTTTCCCATTTTCTGAAAATGACAACCAGGGATGACTCATGGTTGGTTAGAAGGCTTTTTCTCACCATTTGCGAAATATAAACTATACCCATCAAATTGTAAACTTAAGCGTCAATTTACTTTAAATTGGAAAAATGTGTATATATATTGCATGATTTATTACATTAGAATATTTATTGATACAACTGAAATATAACAGATTTTGTATGTTTAACCTATCAATTAAATAGATATAACAACTTGAAAATGCTTTGTATCTTCACTTGACAAACATCGGAAAGTCAAACCATCAGTTGGGAACTTTATCCCTTTGCATGCTGGGTAATTTGTCGTCTGCTAAAATGTCGTCTGCTGAATTTCTAAAATTAGCATTTTCTTCGATTTTTTTCAAAGAATACTATCAGAATAGCAAACAGTTTGGATCCTGATGAGACGCCACGTTCTGTGGCGTCTCATCTGGATCCAAACTGTTTGCAAAAACCTTCAAAATCCGGTTCCAGCACTGAAAGGGTTAAGGATGGATTTGGGGAAAAAACAAAACTTTTTGCCATTAATTGGGAAAAATTATGACCTAATGAAGACTATAAAATCAGCCATAAAGCCCTGGGTTATGGAGCAGTTCTTTAAATAGCCCTGGGTTTTTGTGATGAAAACTTGCAAAAGTAAGCTTACATGCAGATCAAGCTTGAGATTACAATTGGTCAAGGTCAAGGTCAGTGTAACTCCCCCCCCTTAACAACACAACAACAACACAAACTGTTTCCACATTGTAAATTGTGTTTGGTTTGAGGTATTGTGCTAAAACTTTGTGCGCAGATAGCTTAGGCCAGAGTTTTTTGATCTTCTGTTTAACGGGAGCGTCGCATCCAATTTTCCGAAAAGTGAAATAAAAATAAAACAGAAAAAAATATTTTTAATTTTATTTTTTTCTCCGCATCCAACAAACAGTGGTCTTAAAAAAATAAAAAATAAATGATATTAAGAATGCATGCTCATTCTTGATTTTTTTTTTAAACATATTTTTTTTTTATAAATAAAAAGTAAATAAGTTATTAAAGACTTATTTTCTTGTACTGCAACAAATACAAGTAAAAGTATCCTTATCAAGGTAAACTTTGTCTTTTTGAAATTTAGAAAAGTAAACCTTTGATTCATGGAACCATAAATAGATAGTTTATCTTAAAGATAGCTCATTTTTCCAACATTCCTCTTTTATGTTCAAGTGGTGGTTTCAAATTGTGAAAATAAAATATTGACATAACATTGTATGTATTGGCTTCAAAGGAGCAAGTTGTTTTCCTGTCACCAAAGTTAACATACAAAGGTGCTTTTGTCTGTTTGTCTGTAACAAATAATGAGCAGCATTTCGTGGTAAAGGCTTTGGTCTGGGTGGGATTTTATCCATATTTTGATCAAGACCTGATCCCCATCTTCTGGGCCTGTATTCACCAAACAATTCTAACACTAAAGTCTGAGACAAACAATAGTACAATACACAATATAATATATAACAGGGCCCTCAATCCATTTTAGGGGAAGCGGGTCGCTACCCATAGCAGGGGGAATTTTTGCGGTGTTCCCTTTTGGGGGGATTTTTTACTTACTCTCTAATTATAACATTTGTACATGTTTGCACTATATTCATTGCATTTTTCATAATTGAGTATGTTTGACAAGATTAAATTAAAATAGAATTGAGATATAATAATCATGAGACACATCTATCTATATTTTTATTTTTTTTAGGGGGAATTTTTCCCCCAAAAAGGGGAAAAAAGTATACTTTTCAGGGGGGGGGGGGATGCGACCGAATTTCGGCCGTGGATTTGACAGATTGAGGGCCCTGATATAATATAAATAATTTATTTAGAAACTATAACTCCAGAGTTTGGACCCCTAATACTGATCTATATTGAAATTCCCAGGATTTGTTATATTTTTTTTTCAAACTGTGCATGTACGTTGCTTCAATTATATAATTATGGAAAATATGAGTGTCATTGTTGGAACAATATGTCAGGGCTTTTTTCCTTTTTAGAGAATGGCTGTTCTGCACAATTTTGAGAAGTTTGCGCCTCAAATTTTTAAAAGTTTGAGAAGTTTATGACTCATTTTTCACATTTTGTGTAATTTCAAGACTTTTTTTTACAATTTTGAAAAGTTTGCAACTCATTTTTTCACAAATTGAGAGGCCAGAGGCGGCTTCACAAAGACAGGCAAAAGCCCTTTATATATATTGAATAAGTATTTTTTTTTTCAGGTTTTTAATGACCCTATCCACGGCCACATAGAGTTACATCCCTTGTGCGTTAAGATAATCGACACGCCCCAGTTCCAGAGACTCCGGTTCCTCAAGCAGCTCGGAACCTGCTACTTTGTGTACCCCGGAGCGTCTCATAATAGATTTGAGCACTGTCTTGGGTGAGGAACATGTATATAAGAGCTATATAAATCTGATATAATAATAATAATAAGAGTCATGTTTTGGCAAAACTGGGCTTAGTAAATCTGCCTTAAGTGTCGCCCAGATTAGCCTGCACAGGCTTATCAGCGACGAAACTTTCGGAACAGACTGGATTTTTGTTTAGAACTTTAGAGACTTTCATTAAACAAAAAATTCAATAAAAGCAGAAAATTTTGGCTTTAATAAGCTTGTGGGGGCTGCACAGGCTAATTAGGGATGACACTTTGCTCTTGTATTTGCAATTTTTCTTTTTAAGGAAGTCTCTTCTTAACGAAAATCAAGTCTAGACGGAAAGTGTCGTTCCTGATTAGCCTGTGCGGTCTTACACTTTGGCTGTACAAGCTTGCATTGAGATTGCTTCGGATTGTATTTGAGGCTAGTCGGGTTAAGGTCATGGTCTTTTTTATTCAAATGGAATATTATGAAATCATGACATTTCAGGGTATGCTACCTGGCAGGTCGTTTGGTCAGTAGGATACAACAGCAGCAGCCGTATCTGGGTATCACAGATGAAGACGTGTTGTGTGTGCAGATTGCTGGCTTGTGTCATGATCTTGGTAATTAACCTATTTAGCGTGCAACCAAGTTGTACGCGCTCTGGGATTTTAATTCCAAAATGGGGAAATCATGATTTCAAGACAATCAGACCGAAAACGGCCACCATTTTACTATTGCGCAATCAATTTATCCATGTCATTCAAAAGCTTTATTTTGCATTCAAATAAGGAAGCATTTTTATTAACAGGAGCATGGGTTGCATGGCATTATTTTTTCAACAATGTTGTAAGACTATTCTCTGTTGAATATGGGAATGAAGACGTCTTGTTTGTTCAGATTGCTGGCTTGTGTTGTAATCTTGGTAAGATGATAACAGCCCCTGCTTGCCTAACCTCTGTCTTTAAAAATTCTTTTACACAGTACCTATGAATTTTCTCAAACAATTTAGCGGATCAAATGGTACGAAAGTGAGGGGAAAAAAAATATGACATAAACATGATGTTTTAAGATAGTTTTTGCCTTCGTTTATACAAAACCACATTTTCTGAACAAAATTAAACTGGACTTAAGTCAGGTTAAACATATAAATATATTTTTGGTCACTTTCATCTTTCTGATTTTGTTATTGCCTATTTTTTTGGTAAAATAAATTTACTGTCTGTGTTTATGAAATTGGAAACTCAAGCACAAGAAATTTCAAAATATTGAAAACAAAAATCATGAATTGCTTGGTTATTAGCTAAACAACTTGCTCATGGTGAGCTATTGTGATCGCCTTTTGTCCGCCTTGCGTCGTTCATTGTCAACATTTGCCTTGTTATCACTAGAGGCCACATTTATTGTCCAATCAGAATGAAACTTGCTCAAAACATTTGTACCTATATCAGCTGAGTTTGAAAATGGGTCACATGAGGTCAAAAACTAGGTCACTAGGTCAAACTAAAGAAAAAACGTGGAAACACATACTCCAGAAGTCACTTTTTTGTCCAATCTTCATGAAACATTATCAAACCATCTGTTCCAATGCCATCTCGTCAAGTTCGAAAAATGGTCCCTGTCTGTTGGAAAACATGGCCCCCACAGCGATGGGCAGTTTGGCTTATATGGCTATAGTGAAACCTTATTATCACTCCAGAAGTCACATTTTTGGTCCAATCATGATGAAAATTTCTCAGAACATTAAACTAAGCCACCTGGAGGGGTGCAGTTTGTCTGATTTCTCAGCTGAGTTAAAAAATGTCTCCAGTCAATAAAAAGACATGGCTGCCAGGGACGGAGCAGTTTTCTAATATATAGCATATTGAAAACTTGTTAAAGCTTTTAGATGTCACCTTTTTATTACAATCTTCGTGAAACTTGATCAGAATAGTTGTTATATCAGCTGAATGGAGACTCGCATCTAATTTTCTGCATTTTTTTTTAGAATATTCTTTATAAATGTCCAATGAGTTGTTTTTGTTAACAAACTCAGGTTAGCAAATCAGGGCTATTTTTGCTCTCTTGTATTCGATGCATGTTTTTTGCAGGACACGGACCTTTTTCTCATTTGTTTGATAACAAATTCATACCAGAAGTGTGTCCTGGCATAAAATGGAAGGTAAGTTAAGTCATTTTATAATGACACACCTTTTTGTAGTTGAACACCAATATTTCAAACACTGTCACATCAAATTAATCACCTGTTCAAACTTGTTCTGGTCCAGATTGGTTTACTTCTTCAAATACTAAAATGTTCATCACTTACATGTATTAGAAGTGCCTAACTCAATTTAATTTGGAACAAAAATTTCTCTCTTCATAACTGTTTCATACTAAATCAACTGCGTTTATTTTGAAGCTGAACATAAGCCCAAGCTCTTTAAAATCATTATTATTTGCTTGACATTAATTTTAGTTTTTTTCTAGGGTTGACCGATCCTCATATTTAACACAAACATATCAGAATATGTTACCGTCGCAAATTCCTCTTTTTTTCCCAAAACCAGAAATCCACAAATTAACGTGTCCACAAAAAAGTCAAGTCATTTTATGAAAAACCACCAAATTTTATATAGAAACATATAAATGATTTAACTGTATCTTCCAAAATGTTGTGTGATGACTTGCTATTCATTGCCCTGTGATGTTTTCACACCATCCATCGTTTCTGGCTTACCACGTCTGTGCCAATTGATGCATGTGCTGAAAATCTGCATAAATTGAATATATGAGCTTGATATTGTGGCGTGTTCTGAGAAAACTGGGCAAAATGCTTGTGCGTAAATTGTCATCCAAGATTAGCCTGTGCAGTCCGCACAGGCTAATCAGGGACGACAATTTCCGCTTTTTTGGAATTTTTCGTTAAAATGATGTCCATTCTTAGCGAAAATTCAGTTTATGCGGAAAGTGTGCTCCCAGATAAGCCTGTGCGGACTGCACAGGCTAATCTGGGACGACACTTTACGCACAAGCACTTTGCCCAGTTTTCTCAGAACACGCCACAAATGACAACTGGATTTCAATAATGAGTATTTGGCTCATATAAGACTGGGACTCACGTTTTTGACAATCGTAGTTTCATCAAATTTTTAAGACAATATATTCTTTACACACTGCTCATAGGATGATGTGCACTTTTTACAGCATGAGGAGGCTTCTGTGAAGATGTTTGAGTATTTAGTGAGAGACAATCAGCTAGAGGCGGAGTTCAGGCGCTACGGTCTCACAGACACGGACCAGATGTTTATCACGGAGCAGATAGCTGGCGGCAGTAAGCATGGAGAGGTAGGCAAATGTGCTATTTCAGAGTTTTGTTTTGGTCAAATCTGGGGCCAAAATTGTGCCCCATTCTCAATCTCAAAAAAGTGTATATTTTTCACAAATGACTGCTTAAAATTGAAGGTTGCAAATTATTTATTTATTTTAGATATATTTTTTTTATTGAATTATATTATTTAGGTCATTTCACCCTTTTAAGTGGAACCTCAGTAAAATAAAATATAATATTGAAAACACTTTTTATCATAAAACATTTGTAATTTTCAGGAATGGACTATGAAAGGAAGACCGAGAGAAAAGAGTTACCTGTATGAGGTAGTGCTTACTTTGAAACAATTTAACAAGGCGTGTTGGTGTTAAATTTAGGAATATTTTAACACAGACATGATAATGTGAATATAAATGTGTTGTCAGATATTTTTTCAATTGAATTTGAAATAGCTGTACTTGTAGTGATGTTTTCCACAATATACACTGGTACAAAACAAGTTATCATTCTCCATAGGATCATTGCAGATGTGGACCAAACTTACTCAATGAGCCCCGCTCAGGGAAAATTGGTCTTTATTCATTTGCGTTAAGTGTTGGCCCAGTTAAACCTGTGCAGTCTGCACAGGCTAATCAGGGACGACACTTTTCCATCATTTAATGGAATTTTTTTGTTTAAAGGAAATCTCTTCTAGACAAACAATCCAGTTCAGGCGGAAAGTGTCGTCCCCGATAAGCGTGAGCGGACAACACAGTCTAATCTGGGATGACACTTTAAAGGCTGAAATGCTTTGCTTAACCTCACTTTGTCCTACAGGTGGTGGCAAACAAGCGTAACGGTATAGACGTTGACAAGTGGGACTACTTCGCCCGTGACTGTCACATGCTCGGTATCAAGAATAATTTCGACCACCACCGATGCATTCACTTCGCTCGAGTCCTGCAAGTGGAGGGAGAGTTACAGATTTGTAGCAGAGATAAGGTTTGTTTATTTTTATTTGATTTTGAAAGGTTAGTAATATTCTTCTTCATGTACTGAATCCCACTCTTGGGCATTGTCATGCAGTGGTTATCTTTATTACTCAGTTCTCCTGCTAGGATTACAAAAGGGCAGGGTGCTAATTTGTCAAAAGGGCTATTTAACGCATGCAATGATATTTTCCCTGTGGCATATTTTTTTTATAAAGCATGCAGGGTTTTTAATCTGATTTTGGGGAAAGGTCTTAAATAATCAATTTAACATATTTAAGTGATTTAAAACAAATTCAAGACAATAGATAATTTAATTATGCAATATTTTTCTACACTGGATCAGGTTAAGTTATATAATTAAAGTTTGATCTTATTGTTTTGGGGAAAATTTCTGTCAGAGGGGAAAAATACTTCTAGGGGAAAAGGCCAATATTCGGCGGGTCCCAAAGAAGGAAAAAAAAACTGGCATGTGTTATTTATTAATATATTCCATATTATATGTATTTTCATTTAAAATATAGTGTTGATAATTAATAAAACTAGTTTCATTGTGAAAATTTAATTTATCTATTGAAACTTCAAATAAAATTTCCTGTATAATATTATATAAAGTCAAAATATGGAAATTTTATTTCAAAGCGGTGCAGTAGGGGGCATTGTGTTTCTGACAAACACATCTCTTGTTTATGTAAACTATAATTTAGCGAATATTATCAATCATAGCAAAGATGATAAGAAACTGGTTATCTAACAGAAAAAAGTTTAGGGTCGGCACAAACAATTAGAACACCTTATTTTTTTTTTTTCCGTTATTGTTTTCTAGTTCTTTGTATTCATGGTACAGTGTTTTTTGGGGTCAAATTTAGGGCGGAAATTTTGCCCCTATCTAAATGTTTTTACCCCGAAATGACTGCCTAAATTTTACAATGGTAGGCTTCAATTTTTGTGTCGCCTGACTATGGTCAGGGGACATATAGGTGTTACTTTTTCGGCGGTGTTATCGGTGGCAGCGGCGTCACACTTTTTGAAAAAGGCTCATAACTTCTGTGTCCCTTCAGATATTGCTTTTATATTTGGTATGCATGTGTATCTGGACAACACCTTTTAGGCATAACATTTTTGACCCCTGTGACCTTGACCTTGAACTTGAGGTCAGCGTTAAGGTTTCGAAATCTGCGACGGCAATTCGAAAAAGGCTCATAACTACTGTGTCCCTTCAGATATTGCTTTCATTTTTGGAATTCATGTGTATCTGGATAACACCTTTCCATGCGCATACATTTTTTGACCCCTGTGACCTTGACCTTGAACTTGAGGTCAGCATTCAGGTTTCAAAATCTGCGACCACGATTCGAAAAAGGCTTATACCTACTGTGTCCCTTCTGATTTTGCTTTCATATTTGGTATGCATGTGTATCTGGACAACACCTATCCATGCGAATAAAAATTTTGACCCCTGTGACCTTGAACTTGAGGTCAGCGTTCAGGTTTCGAAATCTGCGACTGCGATTCGAAAAAGGCTCATAACTACTGTGTCCCTTCAAATATTGCTTTCATATTTGGTATGCATGTGTATCTGGACAACACCTTTCCATGCGCATACATTTTTTGACCCCTGTTACCTTGAACTTGAGGTCAGCGTTCAGGTTTCGAAATCTGCGACCGCGATTCAAAAAAGGCTCATACCTAGTGTGTCCCTTCAGATATTGCTTTCATATTTGGTAGGCATGTGTACCTGGACAACACCTTTCCATGCGCATGAAATGTTTGAACTTGGGGTCCGCGTACAGGTTTTGAAATCTGCGACCGCGATTGAAAAAAGCTCATAACGTCTGTTTCCCTTCAGATATTGCTTTCATATTTGGTACGCATGTGTATCTGGACAAGACCTTTCCATACGCATACAAGTTTTGACCCCTGTGACCTTGACCTTGAACTTAGGGTCCGTGTTAAGATTTCGAAATCTGCAACCGCGCCCCAAAAAAGGTTCATAACTACTATGTCTTGAGCTTTACTTTAAACATTATTTTTTTTTGATAGATTTGTTTATGCCCCCGGCATCTTCTATGTGGGAGGCATATAGCTTTTGTCCTGTCCGTCCGTCCGTACAAAGATCTAGGTTAACCCATTTTGACCGTTTTGGCTGTATCAGGCGATACATCCAACTCACGGAGTTCTAGTTTTTTTTTATCGTTCAAACATTCAATTCATCTCCCTATCTAGATGTCTGAGTTAAACCGTAGCAAATAAAATGCTACACACACTTGTATTTTTAATTCTAGAGCATTTGTTTTTAGCAACAACAAAAAACTCACAATTTACGATTTTTCTCAATTAAAAAATCCAAGGCTACATTGTGTTATTACAATATGTCATTGCTTACTTCAGGAGATTGGCAACATCTATGACATGTTCTACACACGCACAACCCTCCATCGACGGGCATACCAGCACAAGACAACAAATATCATTGAAAACATGTAGGTTACTCAATATTTTGGCTAAAACTTTACTGGTCCAGGAAGCATGTGTTCTGTGGACCTATGTGTATGTGAACATATGTGTATGTGGACATATCATATACTGAATGTAATAATTCCTAGAAATAACCATTAACTGTCTTTAATTGTCAATGTCCATTTACAAGGGAATAACTTCTTAATACGATAAAGTTTTCAGTGATCGAGGATATACAATTTGTTTTTGTGTGAGCTTATAAAAAGTTTTACCAATTAGTTGCACGTTAATAAAGTTAAACAGTCTATAACTTGTTCGCAACTCACCATCATTTAATAATTATTCTTTTGGGGTGTCTTGATGACTGAAATGTATAAGGAGTTCAATCAATTAAGCCACGTTGTGGGAAAACTGGGCTAAATGCATGTGCATAAAGTGTAGTCCCTGATTAGTAATAGCATGTGCAGTCCTCACAGGCTAATCAGGGACGACACTTCATAGCAAAAATCCAGTGAAGGCGGAAAGTGTTGTCCCTGATTAGCCTGTGCGGACTGCACAAGCCAACCGTGGAGGACACTTTACGAACATGCATTAAGCCCAGTTTTCCTATTATCTTTTGTCTCTATGTTGTTTTGTTTATATTTTAGGGTTGTTGAAGCCCTAGTGTTGGCCAATGACCACATAAAACTGCAGGGGGCAGATGGGTGTGTATTAATAGCAGTTGAATTATTTTTTAATGTAAATTGACCCTTTACCTTTCAGATATGCATTTTGACCCTTTGTAGTCCCATAGAAAATCAATTTTATTAAGAACTTTCTTAATATATTCAAATTTTAAAGGCTTCATTTCCAATTGTAAGATATTGATGAGTAGCAAACAGCGTAAAACATGAACAGACTCCGAGTCACTCGCAGGCTGTTCTGGTTTTATGCTGGTTGCATAAAGCCAATTTAACTTTGCTTCTGAGCAGGAAAGGGTTTCCAGTTATGTTAATTAATACATTGATAACCTCATATGGTCCATCACAATTTGAAAAAATACCACCATGTATTTTGTGTGAACCTCGTTTTAAAGCATATTTCCACTATTTTTAATGGAAGATAATTGTTGAAATGAAACCTTTTTTTCACCAGTTGAGTTGATTCACTTATTTCCGCACACAGGAAATTGCTGAAGATGTCAGAGGCAATACATGACATGACTGCACTCAGTCAGCTGACAGACGACATCTTCTCACGCATTCTTTACTCCCACGAGCCTGAACTGGCACAATCCAGAGAAATCCTACGTAACATCCTCACACGCAAACTGTACAAGTGTGTGAGTCAGATACAGCCAAAAGACGCTCTTTACAAAGATGTAAGATTTTTTTTTGTTTTGTTAAATTTGGGGCCAACATTCCGCCCCAGTCCCAATGTCAAAAAGAATATATTTTTCCTCAAATGACTGCCTAAAATTCCCAATTAAATGTTCCAAACAAACAATTTATAAAGAAGTTTCTACATTTAGCTCATTTCTCTATCCAAATCTATAAGTTCAACCTTTATAAATATAGAAGTGAGTATTTGTTAGCAAAAAAACAACAACACGGTTTTCTCAATTTTATTTAAAACAACGCGTTTTTCCAAATCCAAAGGGCGCTGGCCTCTTTCCCATAAATTGTGAAAAACACTTTAAGTAAAGCAATCTTCTGGATTGAAAGGCATATTATATGAGCCTCACTCTGGGAAAAGGGGCCTAAATGCATTTGCATTACAGATAAATTTATTCAGCGAGGCTTAGAAAGAAACCTAAAACATACTTTAAAAAAAAACTCAACGAGTAGCCTTGGTGACTTTTTCTTACTGAGCAAATAAAATTATCTTGATTTGACACGTACCTGGTATTCTATTTTCATACTGAGCAAATAAACTTGACACCTGGTGCGAAACAAAACATTTCCATAGCTAAGAGACTTGTCCATGTTTACAAGTCGTCTGGATCGACATTTTCAGAAAACATGCCTGTCAGAATGTTATTTTGCCAGTAAGGGCGGACAGACAGGCAGTATGGCAAAGACTGGTTGTCCCATCATTATTGCATTTTTGTATGTCTTCATTATTAAATTCAACAAGAGAAAATGAAGGAAAACATCAGAATTTTTAATATCATGAAAATTAACAAGATGAGGTCACTATGCAGCACATGTTTTCTGTATTTAATATGTTTGAAAAACTCCAACATGTACAGGGTTCGACAAATCCACTCGCCCGCTCGTAATTACGAGTGGAAATCGGCTCCGGACGAGTGAATATTTTGGCAGCGCTCGTCCTGCAGGGCGAGTGGCATTTCTGGCCGAAAAGATTAAAATTTTAAGTTTTAACATCTTTACCAAACAAAACAATGTTTTTAATCGGCGGTAACAAATAAACCGGATGTTTCTTATTCACACTGAGCTAAAATACCCCTAACAACCGGTGTCATGGTAAAAAAATCCGCGCACCTGCATTTTCCAGTAAGAAATGTGAAAAATCGAGTGTTGACACATCAATTTATTAGAGCGTAACAAATATGATGATAACCAATAAAAAATAACGATAAAACATATTAGTTACTGATTTATTGCATTTTTTCAATAAATTGCAGGGCAAGTACATATTTCAGCAGGGCAAGTGAAAATTCTTAGCTACTCGCCCTGCAGGGCGAGTTGCTGAAACAAAATTTGTCGACCCCTGATGTATTCGATAGGGTAATATTTCATTGATGCAGGAATGATGATTGGATGAAATTATTTGAATCAAATCCAAAATGGTTCCCTGTTTTCAGTCACATTAAATGTTATTTATAATAAATGTATTAATCAAAACAAGAATTTCTCTCCTGATAGAGTATCATTGTCCGCTATATTTATTGTTTTTCATTGCGTCCATTGTGATAAATTGCTTTCAATCTCACCCAGCTTGGTTTATTGTATCAATCACATTTAATTCTGTTTGTTGTTTTTAATCGCATCCAATGTGGTTATTGTTTTCAAAAGCGTTTCAAAATGTTCATTATTTTCAATAATTGTCTAGAAAGGTTATCATTTTCAATCACTTTCTTGGATGTTTAAACATAATCATATAACATTAAAAAGAAGTTCACAGTTTTCATTTTTGGTTCACAGTCATATAATTGAGCCTCGCTCTGAGGAAACCGTCTTAATACATGCGCGTAAACTGTCGTCCCAGATTAGCCTGTGCAGTCCGCACAGGATAATCATGGACGACAATTTACACTTTTTTTGTATTTTTCCTTTAAAGGAAGTCTCTTAGCAAAAATCCAGTTTAGGCAGAAAGTGTCGTCCCTGAATTGCCCATGTGGACTGCACAGGTTAATCTTGGACGGCACTTAACACACATGCAGCATGAAGCCCAGTATGCCCATAATGAGCCTCCAATAATAACAATAAAAAAACACCCCATCTTGGTATTTATCTCATTTTGGTTGTTAATTATGTACAGGAAGAGAAGGCTGATATAATTGCCGAGGTGGTTTCCAAAATGGACACAGATGAACTGTCCAGCTCGGGCATGACACAGAACGACATCGTGCTTCAGGTTAGACTGTTTATTAGAGGGTTATCAACAAAAACTAAACATATGAGTCCCCTCTGTAATGTTAACATCTCTGGGATGATTTGTATATAACTTTTGCAACTACTGTTACATGTTGATTAATTTTTCTTGAAATATTTTTATTAAGACAGTGTTTTGTTGGACGATATGTTCAGAAGAACTCCAAGGGCCATGCTTTTTGTCAAAGGTCAAGGTCACATTTCAATGTCAAAGGTCATAAATGTAAGTTTTCTCTCTGTAACTGATCTAAATATCATTTATGATTATTAAAGGTCAATGTCACAATTCAAGGTCAAAGTTAGTGAGTTATTCTGTATGAAAGCTTTTTTAAGGTCTCAGAGGATATTAATAGTCTGAGTCAGAGTTAATATTACTATGGATTATTTTATACCCATTACCAGATCATGTTGCCAGCATAGTTCTTATGGCTATTCAGTGAAAAGTTGAGGTAAAAAATCATCGAAAGTCATTAACTTAAATTTCCGTCCTGTGACTATTAATGCCTAGGAGGAATCAAGTATTATTTGTTATTATTATAACCTTAATGACCATACTATATGCCATGTACAATTCTAATGCTCTTTGATGAAGGGTCATGCATTTTCATTTCTGCTTTTAACTTTTACAATATAAACTTCTGTGGTAATCTATGTTCATAAATGTTATATCCTTACCCTCACACACCTGACAAGCATATATTTTGGGGGCAAATTTCACATCCTGTGAAATGCCCTTTTCACTTATCCCATATTTCGATATTCCATTTGCCTATGAATCATCTGTTAATCATTATTTGTGGCGTGTTCTGAGAAAACTGGGCAAAATGCTTGTGCGTAAAGTGTCATCCCAGATTAGCCTGTGCAGTTTGCACAGGCTAATCCAGGAAGACCCTTTCAGCCTCAATTGGATTCTTGCTCAGAAGGGACATCATTTTAACCAAAAATTCCAAAAAAGCGGAAATTGTCGTCCCTGATCAGCCTGTGCGGACTGCACAGGCTAATCTGGGATGACAATTTATGCTCAAGCATTTTGCCCAGTTTTCTCAGAACACGGAACATTTGATCAACTAATATTGATTGTGAGAGGAAATAATACTAGCGTGGATCAGCATTGTCTATTAGCTTTTCCAGATTTAACATTCTGTTATTCCAGACAATGGGACTTCTACTAAATTCTGATTAATTATTTGTAAAATAATGTTATTGAGACAGTAGTTTGTGTACAGTTAAAGGTAGTAGACAAGGCAGAAAAACTGAAAAGATTAGAATGTGAGAGAAGTGCTTTGTAACAAGGGGTAAAATTTAAAAGAAAGAGCTGCGCTCTTGGAAATTGGGGCTTAAAGTGTTGTCACAGATTAGCCTGTGCAGTCTGCAGGGACGGCTCTTTCTGCTTAAACTTGACTTTTGCAAGAAAAGAGACTTTCATTAAACGAAAAAATACCATAAAGTGGAAAGTGTCTTCCCTGATAAGCCTGTGCAGACTTTATGTGTCAAGTCCAGTTTTCCCAGAGCGAGGCTCAAATATATACTGTGTATTCAACAAGACTCACACCTGAATTGGAAAGACCTTGAAAATGTGATGTTCTTGTTTGTAAAAAGTTCTTAAATGGAAATGATTGTCTCACAAAGGCTTATCTTACATGTCAAGGCTGCAAGGTGTCATATGTAGTGTTTGCTTAACATATTACGTCCTTAAAAATGCTGTCTTTGTAAAAGGTCCTGAATGGAATGTGGTTATATTAAATCTCACATCATTTAACAGTTTGTGAATCTCGACTATGGAATGAAGGAGAAGAATCCAGTGGACAACGTCAGGTTTTACAGCAAAGAGAATCCCAATGTGGCAGTCATGATTCGCAAAGAACAGGTAATAACGGCAACCTTCTGAAAACTGTGCAATTGATTATGGACTAATGAATATTTTATAAAATGATGGTACTTGTGAATTGAATTTTCAGTTCCTTTTGTCATTCACCAAATATTTTACTAACTTAACATTTCACAGAAAATGTTGATGTTATATATTACCAGTGTTTATCAGTTAAAAAAGAAGAAAGGCAGTAAAAAATGAGCATTTTTGTTGGCGTTTACAAACGTTTATATGACGCGAACAAATGTTCTTCTGTTCACTTGCAATTGTGATTCATTAACCCTTTGCATGCTGGGAAATTTGTCGTCTGCTAAATTGTTGTCTGCTGAATTTCTAAAATTAGCATTTTCTTTAAAAATAAATTCAAAGAATAATATCAGAGTAGCAAACAGTTTGGATCCTGATGAGACACCATGTTCTGTGGCGTCTCCTCTGGATCCAAACTGTTTGCAAAGGCCTTCAAAATTCGGTTCCAGCGCTTAAAGGGTTAGAAAACATGAGCAATTTGATACCAGTAATCACACAATTTATAAACAGATGATTTGTGATTGTTATTTGTGTATGACACTTTCCACTTTTATTGTATTTTTTGTTTAAAGCAAGTCTCTTCTCAGTGAAAATACAGTTTAGTCGGAAAGCGTCTTCCCTGATTAGCCTGTGTCAACTGCACATGCAAATGTGGGATGACACTTTTCGCACATGCATTAAGCCCTGTTTATCTCAGACAAGGCGTGTATATAAATACGGTGATAATTAGCATGCCCGATTCAAGGGCATATAGGTTATAAGAAAATAAATGCACTGGACTGGCTAATCTAGTATGACACTTTACGCCCATGCATTTAGACCCATTTCCCACAGTGAGGCTGGTATTATTGCAGGAGTCCAGTATGCTGCCAGAGAACTTCAAAGAGCAGGTGATCAGGATATACAGCAAGAGGAGAGACCCGCGCTCCTGTAATATGGTGAAGGTGGCGTTTGAAAAATGGTGCGCCGCAAATAACTATCCTCCTCCAAAGGTATTTGACATGATTATATGCAATCCACAGAGGCTAAGCAGGGACGATACCTTCGGCTTTTAGAGAATTTTTGGTTGAAAGGAGTCTCTTCTAAACTTTAATCCAGGCAGAAAGTGACGTCCTTGATAAGCCTGTGCGGACTGCACAGGCTAATCTGGGATGACCACTTTGCGCACATGCATTAGCCCAGTTTTTCCCAGAACGAGGCTAAGTAGATCAAGGGTCAAACACGAAACAATGGTATCTCATTGAGAAATATTAAGCATATACTAGTCTACATGTGACACCTTAAAGCCTTCACTTGTAAGATATGCCGTTATGATGGCAATCATATAATTATTATATTTTCATATTAATTTGCCAATAAAGTGGATCAATTAAACCCATTTTCAATTGTTACACATCTGAACTCCGAATTGATGTTAATTCATCAACAAATGTATAATGTTTATGATGAAATTTTGTGGTTAAAAAAAAGAAGACTTCATCGTAGCACACATACAGTTGTGGATTTCCAATATTGGAAAAAAAAAATGAATTTGCGCTGGTCATTTTCCGCAATGTTTGTTTTAAATTTGTAGATTGGTCAATAAAAATTAATGTCGTACAAAAATATAGATTTTACAGTATTTGTTATTTGGATGCACAGCAATGTTAACTAAATCAATGTTTCTTCATTCTTCAGGGTGGAGACGTGAGTGCCTTGGAGTTAACTCCTGTAGATAAAGGGACCAACAACGTGGCAGGAAATCGTGATGAGAAGGAGCGATCCAAGAGGAACCTGTTTGATAAATAGATGTGCTGAGTTTGAAAATGTCATTATAAATACAAGTATGCTAAAAGATGGAACTTGACTGAATTGAAAATTAAACAATAACAGTGAATGTTTTTCTTAAAATTACCACCGGAAATTGGCTGTTTCACAATTGAAAAAAATAAAAATCTTCCCCAAAATCAACCCAAAATGTCCCCAAGATGGCCATCAAAAAGAATATTAATAAAACATATGGTATCATTGAATCTAATAAAAAGATACTAAAGTAGCACTTTTTAGCTCGGCTGTTTTCGAAGAAAACCCGAGGTATTGTCATAGCCAGCTCGTCTTCCGCCGTCGTCGTTGTCGTAGTCGTCCGAAAACTTTAACATTGGCCATAACTTTTGCATTATCGAAGATAGCAACTTGATATTTGGCATTCATGTTTATCTCTTGGAGCTGCACATTTTGAGTGGTGAAAGGTCAAGGTCAAAGGTAAAATAAAGAAAAAAATCCAGCACCCACAGCCGATTGTTGGCACCCGATATGCGGTGCTCTTGTTATAATAAAATTTCAGTTTAATATGTAATTTGTATTTTACTGACAAACAATTGGAATGATGTAATATGTAAATACTACTTATATTATTTCACCAGTTTTACCAATTTCCTGGTTAATCCAAAAGCCACAGGCTATAAAATAAAAAGCAAAAAAATAGTCACTGAATAAAAGGAAGCTTATAGAAGAAACTGGAAACTGACTTTATGTTTAGTTGCATGAAACCAAAGTTGCTTGTCACCAAAATTAAGTTTTCTTTGGTGCCAAAGTATAGCTGACGCTCATATAGATTTTTTTTTTAATTGTTGAGGCTTTTTTTAAAGTGTTTTTTTTTTTCATGAAATTTAGACAGATATATTATAGAAACGCGTGTTTTAAATTGTTAACAATAAAGGTTTTGATTATGTTTTATAAGATTTTCTATTTTTGTGGGAAAAAAAGACAAAACATTGCTACTTGATGACTTTGAAATTGAAAAATAAATTCCCTTTCCATTAACAAGGGAAGCAATAGACATTTTATTGTAAATTAAAAAAAAAAAATGATATTGTGTTGTCACAGAAAATGAAAACAGTGACATTTCATGGAATTATTTATAAAATACCTAAAAAGTGCTTGCTTAACTTAATTGTTATGTTTGTTGTTACGGTAGTTGTTTGCTGTGTTGTTGCTGAAAAAGAGTAGAAAAAAATCTTAAAAAAGAGAGAGGGTTTTGTGTGATATTGTATGCCTTAATTAGTATTGTGATATTTTGTTGCAATAATAACTACCGATTCTAGTATTATGGTATTGATCCACACTGGACTGAAATAGGGCTAATAATCAGCCATAAGCTGCCACCAATTATTCTCTTATAATTTGTTTTACACATTTCAAATGTATTCTTCTTAGTAAAATTTGCAATTGCCAAAATCAGTATTTTTATTTTGAATGTTATTTTTTCTGTACACTGAAAAGGGTGATTATATCTTATATGTACACAGTTGTCTAACTTACCTATATCTTTTACTTTAAAACGCATTCTATCTTAATGGCCATTTTTGGTCCAAAATTGTATCAATATTGTATGTTTGTATTGCTTTCTTACTTTAAAAGAGTTTTTGATTGGTTTTAACTGCTTATCTTCTTTTCTTGTGTGTGCTAATTATTCCCCTACCGGTTTTCAATGGAGGGGACTCAAGGTTTATTCCTTGTACGTCCATCGGTTCATCTATATCTGGATCCTGCAATAACTCAAAAAGCACTTAAACTATATTGATGAAATTTCATATGTGGGTATGGGGCATATTCTTGTTATTTTAGTGTGTGTTTTTTTTAGACCAAAATTGTGCTTCCTATGGTTACATTAATTGAAAAATAAAAAATGGGACAACTTATAAGTACATTGCTTGGTTGATGAAACTTACAGAGATCCTGCCCTTACTCCAAAAACATCTATCCGGTAGGGGCCTGCTGTTTTGTCTGCGACAAAGCTCTTGTTGTTTTGATTTTTAAAAGTTATTGTTTTCTACATGTAAGTGATTGTTGAATTCAATGTATTTGTTAAGTTTGATGAAAAGAATTCCATGTAAAAATATAACTAATTTCAGACAGACCTTGCAATTTCATTGGTGTTGATTGTTTTGAAAATTTCATAAAAGGGCACTTCCTTTTTTGCATTTAAGACAATTTGTGTTTATTTTATGAAAATGGCTCGTTTTAAATTACATATCTGTAGTTTTTATTTTAGGTATTTCACTACACTGCCTTGTACAATTTTATATTTTATTATCATAATTTATGGACAATACATTTGAGTGTTCTTAATACATTTTATATCACAATACAATTGTTGGACATCTGGCAAATTTACTGCCATACAGTTTCCAATTTTTCCCCAGATGGCTTTTCAAAATTTACTGGTCAAATATGTTTTATTATTTATTTATTTTTAATTGTGTAGCCAGTTACTTTACAATTCCCAGACAGGGTTTCAATGCAACTTATTTGAATATTGATAACATACAATTAAAGCTGGTGCTTAAATATTAATACTTTTATGTAGTCTTTACCTATCGCATTTTATGCAACAATGTGTTCAGAGCAAATATAAGACATGTGGTAGTTACCCCAAATATTTTATAAAAGCAGAGTAAAATCTTGTATAGTAACACAGTACTGTTGAAAAATACTTGACCATCACTCTGGGAAAATAGGGTTTAATGTATGTGTGTAAAATGTCGACCCAGATTAGCATGTGCCCTATGCGCAGGCTATAAAGGGATGACACTTGCTCCTTAAACTGGATTTGTTTCTAATAAGAAACTTCCTTTCAACGTAAATCACTATAAAAGTGGAAAGTGTCGTCCCTGATTAGCTTGTACAGACTGCACAGACTAATCTGTGACAACAATTTACACACATACATTTAGCCCCCCCCACTTATCGCAGAGTGAGGCTCACTTTTTAAAATTGTTTATTAAGATTATCATTGCATGTTGATCATTGCATGTTAATAAGGAGGCAGTATTGTTTTACTATCAACAGATACCTTCGCTGTTTGATATGATTCATGTGTAATGAGTTCATTATGTTCATAAGCTACTGAACCATACGAACCCTGGGTTGGTATGCATTTCATGACATTTCTGGGACCAAGATATTTACCATATATCGTCACCTTAGCGCAAAACAGTGATAAGTGACATTTTTTCAAAAATTACTTTTTTGCATAAAATGATCTAAAATGATGCCATACATGTCCTTAATAAATATCAGAATGGTATTCCATGTCTAACTGGTACTTTTTAGGAAAATATCATGCACATGTTCACTTATTGCACCAAAATAGTATTGATTTCCAGCAAAGTTATTTGGTGTAATATAGTGATAAGTTTAATATATCAAGGCCAAATGATGACATCATAAATAAAAACTATGACATCATTGTGATATTAATGATTATATGAGTTGTGTTCTAAGAAAACTGGGCATAATGCATGTGCGTAAAGTGTCGTCCCAGATTAGCCTGTGCAATCCGCACAGGCTTATCAGGGACGATTCTTTCCGCTTTTATGACATTTTTTCGTTTAAATGAAGTCTCTTCTTAGCTAAAATGCAATTTAGGCGGAAAGTGTCGTACCTGATTAGCCTGTGCGGACTGCACATTTACGCACATGCATTATGCCCAGTTTTCTCAGAATGCGACTCATATTTTTATGATCTTGGTCATCAATAGTTTACATTTTATTTTTACATCTCAGAAACAAAGAAAAACTCATTGGTTAAACTTTTTGTCATTCAAATTTGACAAATTGTATTTAACTCACATTAGATAATATCAGCCGAAGTATACTGTATCAATCTATGGTGATGTTTCTCATACTCCTCAATTTGTGTTTGTTCCAATGAAATTATTTTTTCTGAAGTTTACAAATTAAATTTCGATGCTTTTTGTTACAAATATTATTATGTTAAATGAAATACCAGTGTAATATTATTGTTTAAAGTTGATCGACAAAATATCAAGCAATACATCAGTGTTATTTCATTAATATGCAAGATGTTTCTTTAAAAATGAAAAAACTATTCATTTCATCATAAAAATATTCATAATGCTAGGCATGGCAGAACCCGAGTACTCATAATTTTGCTTCCTACATAAAAATTGATGTAATTATTATTTTT
>VMBQ01006735.1:3764-16642 GCA_007657795.1 Dreissena rostriformis | reverse complement strand
CACCACCACCACCACCACCACCACCACCACCACCACCACCACCACCACCACCACCACCACCACCACCACCACCACCACCACCACCACCACCACCACCACCACCACCACCACCACCACCACCACCACCACCACCACCACCACCACCACCACCACCACCACCACCACCACCACCACCACCACCACCACCACCACCACCACCACCACCACCACCACCACCACCACCACCACCACCACCACCACCACCACCACCACCACCACCACCACCACCACCACCACCACCACCACCACCACCACCACCACCACCACCACCACCACCACCACCACCACCACCACCACCACCACCACCACCACCACCACCACCACCACCACCACCACCACCACCACCACCACCACCACCATTGTTCACAGTGACAAAAAACGTATTCACACAATGGCTGCTACTACAACTTATAGCTCATATAGGGGGCATGCATGTTTTACAAACAGCCCTTGTTTAAATTTAATTGAAAATATTAATAAACGTTTGCTAACAAGAACTTTGTGCAAATGGAATATACACATTGGCACGCACTTGATAAAAACTGTGATGACCCACTAGGAATAAAAAAAAAATGTATATAATTGTTGTTATTCTTCATAAGCTTCCTATGCTGTGTATGAAAGGAGTCAAATACAAATTACCAAATCATAATTATATAATGATTTCATTACAGGCTAATGTTTTTCTGCTTGTAAAATGTCTACAAGGAATGTTTTCTGCAAAGTTTTATTTTATTTTTGAAGAAAAAAGATGGTGTTTAATTGCAGTTATTTATGTTGATTTGTCTGTGTGTGGTTTTACTTTATTTGTGTGTGTGTTGTTATGCATTTATTTTAAAGTTTTACTCTAACTGTGTTTACTTTGTTCCTTTATTTGTTACTGTAATTATATTTAAATCCAAAGATGCCAGCGTGTTAAGATTTGTTATTGTACACTGAACACTTAAAAAAAAAGTGTTTAAGAATCTGTTAAACGGAAATGTTTGCAAATTTCCCATATTTTTGAAGCTCTTTTGTATTATTTGCTTTTCTGCGAAAATAAATTATATTTTTGATAATCTTAAACGAGCATTTTGAAAAGAGTTTATGCATAATACCACCATTATTCTTGGTCCATTTCAAATACAATTGAATGATTTTGAAAACCTTATTATGCATAATTTCAAGGACACTAAGATAATCTTGGCATGTAAATTAACTGTTACGTCCTCCATGTTTGCTTTTAGAGTGGCTAGAAGTACGATTTTGACCCTTGGCTTTTCCACCATGAATTGTTGTTAAGTTATACACTAGTAACAGTATACTCAAGCAGTTCGTTGTTGTTACAGCAATTTTTCCGTCCTTTGAAAAACAATTGTAGAACCGGTGTATAAAGTTTATTATGTTTTAGAATTTTTATGATACTTTAATTCTCAAAAACTTAAGTCCCAGTCTTATATGAGCCAAATACTCATTAGTGAAATCCAATATTCATACAGTTATCAATCTGTTTTTGTTTTATATGCATTTATACTTACAAATAATATAACCTGCGTGAGTAACAGACAGTGTACGTGCATGATAGTTTTGTAAGTTATTAATTTTTTGATGGTCTAGATTTTATGGAGATATTTCTAAGCTGTGCATTGTATACCATTTTAGTAAATAATGGATTCATTTTATGATTTAAGAAAATTGGTAAAATATAAACAGGGAATATAGTTTTTATATACATGTATTAAAATTGTATGTCACCTAATCCAGATCAGAGCATATTTTATGTTACAAATGCACAGCGTGTGTCATTGTCTAAAAAGGTAATTGTTTGTCAAGATACATGTGCAACCTATAAATCACGTTCTTGGAAAAATGGGCTTAATGCATGTGTGTATTGTCCTCCAAGATTAGCCTGTGCAGTCCGCCTAGACTGGATTATGAAATGAACAATACCATACAAGCGAAAAGTCTTGTCCCTGATTAGCCTGTGCTGAGAGCACTTGCTAATCTTGGACGACACTTCACGCACACGCATTTATCCTAGTTTTCACAGAAGGCGGCTGTAATTAGAACATGATCGCTTGTTATAGTTATTAGTATGTAACCCTCCATGTTTTGCGCACCTTATCCGCCTCCTCTTCTTTACTTTACCTCCTGAAAATAACTGCCAATAAACAGAATACAATTGTTAAAGTTGTTTGTTCTTCATTTGTATCGACATTGAAAGTCCCAATCGTATGTTGCTGTTGTTGTAAACCAACACACACACACACACACACACACACACACTACCTTTGAGACGATAATACATTCTTAGCCACGACGTGGTCATGTAAAGCTTTTTTGGTCACCCTATGTCCGCATACTGTCTTCGAGCACGACAATTGTGACAATTATTATGCCTATAAAGCAACCGTACAATGGCATTGACTCGACCATACGATGACGCTTACCCGATTGATAGCTGACGATTTTGTAGCAATAAGATGACGATAACGCGACAGTACTATGACGATAACGCGACTGTATGATTATGATAACGCAACATTACTATGACGATAACGCGACAGTACTTTTGCGATAACGCGACAGTACTATGACGATATCGCGACAGTACTAAGACGATAACGCGACAGAACAATGACGATAACGCGACAGAACAATGAAGATAACGCGACAGTACTATGACGATAACGCGACAGAACTTTGACGATAACGCGACAGTACTATGACGATAACGCGCCAGTACTATGACGATAACGCGACAGAACTATGGCGATAACGCGACAGTACTATGACGATAACGCGACATTACTATGACGATAACGCGACAGTACTATGACGATAACGCGACCAGAACTATGACCATAACGCACCAATTCTAAGATGAAAACGCGACAGAACTATGACGATAATGCGACCGCATGATTATGATAACGCGACAGAACTATGACGATAACGCGCCAGTGCTATGACGATAACGCGACAGAACTATGACGATAACGCGCCAGTACTACTTCTTCCGATACAGCACTCCTTCTTAAAAGAAGATTTTGTGCCGGCGCCTTTTGGTTAAGGGGTAAAAAACTGTACAAAGGTGCTCAGTTGGGTGTCAATTAAAAATTATTTACATTGTAAGTGTCTACAGGTGAATAAGGGGGACAATGACAGCCACAGAAGTAAGGGTTTTGAAAACTTCTACTGTGGCTTCTACTGAATTTCATTGGATAACTGCTCTTGGGTAGAATGAGAATTTATAAGAGTCATTTGATGTTTGTATGTGTCTAAAGCCATGGTTACTGCTGCGTCTTGATCGGCGGTCGACAGGAACAAGAATATTTTCAGGAGGAGTAATGGCAACTTCATGGTGGATAATTTTATACAGCATGATTAGACGGAATTTTGTTCTGCGTGTTTCAAGTGTTGGCCAATTGAGGGTGTCTATCATATCATTTACTGAGCTTGTGTTGTGATATCTGTTTGTTACAAAAATGGCACTTAATCCGATAGTAAATTAGAGATATTAAGTTAAGGAAAGCCCCCAAAATGCAATATTTATATCATGTTTCGTCATACTGAAACTTTCTAGAGCAACATAATTCGCGTCCCGACCCGATCTTTTGAACAAGACGGGTCACAAATAAAACACTTGATTGTTCTGCAGCGTTCGAATTCTTTCGAAATCTAGTACCAAGAATGGTCAAATGAGAATGATGGAAACAACAACGGCTTACAGTAGAATGCAACCATATTTAGACAAAATATATACGGTTAATATATAATTAATTATATATTAGATATAATAATTATATTATATCGTAATTATAGGCTGAAACTTATTATTCCATTATAATAACTAACTGTATCTAAATTGCCCGTTTTAAATCCAAAATTAATTGCTATTTATACTTTTTTACAATCACGCCCATTTTACAAAGTTATATAATTCTTTATTTAACACTGACAGTTATTTAATATTGTATTATGTAAATCAAGAGATCCATAAGTAATCGATCTTTAAGCCGAGATGAATATACTTATAACGTCTTTTGTGTTAAGAAACGACAAGGACGCTGTCAAACCCCGCACCCCTCCCGATTTTTTTGGAGAAAAATGCCTAAAACAACCCTTATTTAGCCATTGGGTATCATGGAACAGTATAACGTACTTCGCAGCAAAATAATTACGAAGAATTTCAATGCCCAATACTTTACGGTACCAGGGATAAATTGCATGCGGTTAAGGTCTCATGAGCTTTGACATACATATAAGAAGTTAAATGTACTAGCAATGGTTTAACGTGTTTTTCTTGAATCAGTTTTCTACGCTGTCCATCAGGGCCACGGAATACAATACGAAACAACGAGTGGCCTTGGCGGAACATCGTGATTTTTGATAGTGTACACATTAGTCTAGCTGTAACTGTCAGAAGACATTGAGAGATGAACATGAATAACTATTTTCACTGTTAAACGGCTTATATATATTTTATTTGTACGCGATTCAAGAAATGTTAAAACATTTAACAAAACTATACAAAATCTAAATCGAACGTATATTTTAAAGCAACAGTGTTGCAGGCGCTAATTATTAGAATCTCCATAGAGTCCCAGAGAATAAATAAATGGACTTGTTGCACAAATGCTTGCGAAAAAGAGAGCTACTTTTATGTTCTTGAAAATCGCGAAAAAAGGAGCTACTTCTATGTTCTTAAAAATCGCGAAAAGTGAGTTGCTTGTATTTTCCAGAAAATCGTCTAATCGTCTTAAACTGATGACGTATTATCCCATCCCACCAATCCCGTTCGCCTGCGGTGCTTTTGATTCCGTTTGCTGCAGCACCGCACCTTGTGGGACCCCAGGTACCATCTGATTTTGGTCTACATTTTCGCCAAGACCACCTGCCTGGAAGACGGCAGAACTTCCGCTTCCGTTTGGTGAACTTCCGGCCCCGACGCCATATTGGTGGAACTGATTTGAATCCAGTTGCGGAGCTGAGCCTTGAGCGCCATTACCGGCGTTTACAACATTCGTGAACCCACCGTTGCCCATGTTTGCGTTACCCCCGTTACCTACGTTTGCGTAACCACCTGTGCCGCCAACATTTGCATTGCCAGAATAGCCTGCGTTTGCTGCGTTACCGCCTGTTGTTTCAAATGGGGAATTCGCATTTCCCAAAGGTACTGTCTTTTGTTGTGAGTCTGCATTAGCTGAAGCAGTTGATAAAGCACCGTTGTTAAATGTTGTCGTTTCTGGTTGATGAGTTGGTTTGCTTTCAGGGCTTTTGCCCCATTGTTGTTCGGCTGAATATGGATTACTTTTGTCGGTGTCCACGCCTCCGTTAGACTGGAACGACGGCGGTTGCACCAAGACGGCGGAATTCGGGTCATAACGCATGGAACCCAATAGGCCCGCATTCAGACTGTCCGGATTGAACCCCAGCAAACTGGCGCCCATTTCCGGCTGTTGTTGGTTGCTGGAAGGGTCGGATGCAGAATTGGCTGAAAAAGACGCGTCATTGTGCAGAGAATTCTGCATCAGGTGTCTGTTTAAAGAATCCGCGTCAAAGCCACCGGTTTGCTGCTGGGAATGTTGTTGTTGTTGTGGGGCACCGTAGCTGGAAAAGCCTCCACTTTGCATCGATTGCATCATTTGTTCGTTGAGCTTGCTGGGGTCGAAACCAGAAGCCATCTGCGACTGCTGCTGTTGACTTCGATTGATTTCGCTTTGTCCAGTGTTGGGATTTGAACCCAAGCCTCCTTGTGCACGCACATTGCCTATGTACTGATCCATTTTGTCATTTGGGTTGTATACGAACAAACCCCATTGGCTGTCCTGATTCTTGTGCCCGCCATTTTGGAAAAGGTTAATTATAGACTGGACGAGGTCATTGGGGTGGTATGCTCCAAAAATAGATTGGTCGTCAGTGCGCATGTCCATGTGGTGTTCCATGAGTTGCGTTGGGTTAAATGCGTCTCTTGCGCTCCTGAAGGGTGCCGCTGTGGCTGAAAAAGAATTCACAAAGTTATTAGTTATTGGTCGTTGTCGGTTCGGGTACTACTTAAAAGTGCTCCGGATACTCTTAAGTATACTACAATGTATCACGGGAACGGAAAATACGCTTACATGCACCCGATCATATTTTGGGGTACTTTTAACTATATTTTCCGTACCCCGGGTACTTTTAAGTATACACAAGAGTACCCGGGGGACTTTAAAGTAGTACCTGAGCCGACAATGACCAATCGAACGTTATTAGCAAATAAGATAGCATCGACATTAAAAAACGGTGTTCTTTTGTTTTCGGGCCGAGATTTGTGGTCATGTTGGACACATGGACCTGTAAGATTTTGTAGCACAATAACGCGTTGTTCGTGTTTCGTGTTTTTTCATTGATAATAAAAAAAACAGTCCACGAACATCTCACGAAAACAGGGTAGTCGATCTCACTTCGTTTCGGTTATTTTTCCTGCACACAACTTATTTTCTAGTTTTATTATGGTTTTCTACGGAATCCAGATAGTGCCATCTATAATCTCGCCCTTATTTCATCAAAGGAGACAAACTACACACGAAGCGATACACGATATTTTGCGCGATACTCAAAGCGACGCACGATATTTTGCGCGAAACTCAAAGCGACGCACGATATTTTGCGCGACACACGAAGCGACGCGCGGTATTTTGCGCGATACACGAAGCGACGCGCGAAAATGTACCACGAAATATCGCCCTTGTGTAGGTAGCCCAAAAGGCGATATATCGTGTAAATATCGCGTGTCGCTTCGTGTATCGCACAAAATATCGCGCGTTGCTTAGTGTGTCACGCAAAATATCGTGTATCGCTTCGTGTGTCGTGTGTCGCCCTTGATGAAAGAAGGGCGATATTATAGATGGCACCATCCGGATTCCGTAGTTTTCAATGACGAAACTCTTTCAAATTGCTTGGCAGCATACATTTCTTCATATATGCAACCATATATATTTGATGAATATGACCGAATATAATAAAAGATGCGTTGGGTCGAGTGTAGGGGCAACTGTAAAGGCCTTACACAACGAAATATCTGATAGGACATTTTGTGTCAATATCGCTCGATTCTTCAGCGGTGTTAACGAAAAATCGTTATTTTAATATTAAACTTGTTATTATCCTACACTTAAACGTATCTGAAACTATTTATTGTACCAAACGCAATTCGTTTCCCAAGCCATTTAATAAGGAATACACAAGCGTATGTTTTCACTAAACCGATCGACTCTTTTTTGTGTGTGACGACTCTACATTTTTCGTGTTCGATCATTTTTGCTTCTTTTGATCAGATTCGCAAAATTAACAATACATTAACTAAAATGAAATAAAAAGAATGTAAATAGAAAATCGGAAGAGGTTTGCATGTCATAATAAATCATTATTAAGGTGGATGTATTATATATATAAAAAACGTTGATAGAAACAAGTTTAGCCGACACACAAACCTTATTTTATTGGCGATGTCAGTGGAAACAATCATCGTTTGTTTTGGACTAATGATGTTCCATTACCGATCGTATTACATTTTTTTAAAGCAGGACTTTTCAAATTGACATAATAAAAGCGTAAAAATGAGCTTTCCAATTTTCGCAGCGTAAACATTTGTTCACGTATTTACTACACGTATATTGTGAATATTGAAATTCAAAACAAAACCATGTTATTATTTAAAAGGATAACGTTTCTCTTTCTTTTATTAAAGGGACTGTCAACCACGAATGACAAAAAAAATAAAAGTTCTAAAATACCGTATTTGTTTTACAATTATTAGTTTATATTGATTAAAATATCACGAATGGTATATTACATTACTTGAAAAAAGTTGTTAAGTATTCATATTTTCAGTATATTTGGTAATACATTTTACTGGGTATGTCTACCAGGTAACCACAAGTTAACTATAAATAACGCAAGTAGATTGATCATCCTCGTCACGTGGTAAACCCAGGAATGCAAATTGTACATGCGTAGTGAATTGTATATATATATTATATATACAATGATCAATCTACTTGCGTTATTTATAGTGTTTATATCGTTATGTCACCTATTTTCGCGATGTTCTTTCGATTTCACATCGCGAAATTTTATTAACAAATATACTGACAATATGGACTTTTTTCAAGTAATGTAATATACCAGTCGTGATATTTTAATCAATATAACCTAATAATTGTAAAAAAACGGTATTTTAGAACTTTTCTTTTTTCGTCATTCGTGGTTGACAGTCCCTGTAAAATGTTAATTGAAAAAAATAAGCTTGCGCTAATTTTATATCTGAATTGTATTTTTGTTTATTATGTATTAAGTTATTTATAAACACATTATAAACAATCTCGCTTTATGTAAACGTTTACAAGTAAATTGATAGATGATATGAGAAGAAGCGTTAGTTTCAATAAGGTTAAATTAAGCAACTAAATACAAACTTGCGGAACAGCAATTACATTTGTTTAACAAAGGAAATATGTAGTGAAGTTAGAGCTACTTGTTTGAAAGTTATACGTGTTTCTCGTAAACTGTTAAACTTTGTATTAGATAATCCTTCTGAAAACTGAATACAAAAGAAGCCAACCACTTACCTGTTGCAAGAATCATTCCAAATAGACAAAATAATTTGCGAATCATCTTTAGCGTTTTGTACTGTATTATGAACGCACAGGCAGTTTTCTTTATTTCTTTAGTAAACTTAAAATTGAAAATAAATTATGTTGTTCGTGGTATTTCTTTTAGAATGTTGCACATAATGAGTGTTTGAAATACAATTGTTAGCTTATCTATTTAATAGTGTCGACGAGATATTACCTTGTCGACCGGAACTGAACGTTTGCTTACACCTGCCGTTCATGATATGGGATATCATTTATCAGTCATTTAATGCGTTTCATGACATCAGTCGATGCAATATCCTTTATTTCCAATCATATGCCATAAATGATATGGTTTGCACAAAACCGGCCGCTGCATATTTTACTGTATTCGCAATATGTAACGCGTTTTATAAATTAAAAAAAGCATATCGACAAGAGAAGGCAGACGAAACTGTGCAAGGTGTTCGACAAGGTGAAAATCAATGGCTCGATTTTCACCAAAGGTTCATTATTTATTTTGTCAGATATTTAATCACATCGAATTTAGAAAAACTCGATGATTTAGATAAAATATAACATATAATTAAAAAGCCGACATTTTGCTGATTTTGATTTTGGTAATTATTGCATGCAAATAGTTTCTTGTAAATGTTCATTTGTTGAAACATGTGCCATGATGTTTACCAAGGAGTAAGAACTAAATACTGTGAAAATGTTTATATCAATAAACGTAGATATGTTAATCGTTTTGACATTGCCCATAAACTGTACTTTTTGATGAATGAAGAACTATATTGAATGTGCGTCCATTTGTGTATTGTAATGCCACAAAGGGAGATAATAGAAACGTCCAGTTTGTGTTTGTAACAATATATTTAGTTAATTTATGCGTTAATCGTTAAACGGTATTCATAAGCTCACAATATACCACAACCCACCCAAAATGTGCATTAAACATTTTTTTTTATGTATTCATTATAATTATGTGAGATAAGTACCAATATTTTTTAAAATATGAAATCAATTAATCTGCACTTACAGATTGATACATGTGCATTTAAAAAGTATACTTATAACATAATCAAGGATTTTTATTTATTTTGACATTTTGAGCAAATTGCGATGAAAATGCTTGCAAACTTAGACCTTAATTCATAAAAGAAGCTTCGCATATTTCAATTAAGTTGCATCATCTTACTAGCTTATTATGCTTCAAAATATAATCTTTTAAGTTAACCATAAAGTGCTACATTATTAATGTTGTTTAAAATAAGAATCAGATTCAGAATATAATCAACACAAAAACAATACCAAAAAAATCCGATGGAAAACAAAAACTAAAAACGCACAACATAAAACAGGTACATGCTCTTACAATTCTTATATATATACATCGATACACAATTACCAATAATTATATATATAAAAAACAACACAAACTTTCCATCACTCGGACACCAACATATATGCCCAAATATGATGTCAGAAAGCAGAATCGTTCTAAAGTTACTGTGAAAGCGCTCAACCAAGTGATTAATACATAGATACATTTTTTTTAGAGGCTGGTTTTTATAGCTGATGTAGGAGTAAAGGTGAAGAAAGCCACACTCGAATCCGGACTGGTAGATCAACGCATCGAAAACGCAGGTCTTAATAATACTAGAGCTTTGTCACAAACGTGACTAAAACATATTCGGTTCCGCAATTAAGCAAGCATAGAAGTCATATCTATGGTTCAAGTTCAAGGGCACATAACACAGAAATAAATTGATTACTACGGAAGAATACTATGTCTTGAACATTTCCACTGAAGTATAATGCCATTATTTAATTTTCTATTCGGTCGCTTGAGAAATGTGGAAGTAATGCGCCACTCTTGAAAATATATTTTCTATGATCACTCGTGAAATAACAAACGATCTTACACTGACATGAACAAATATCCTCTATATGTTAAACATGACTAATAATTGACCGGTAACGGTTTGAAAAGAAAGATAACTCTGTCTGGCTTATTGAAAAACAAAATGGCTTCCTCTATATGAGACCAGTGTTTATTATGCTTTTGATGTCTTCAACAAGAATGCTACCGCGATGATGATGCTCACGACGACAACCATTTTTGATTTTGTAAAAATGTATTCATGTGATTTAAATTTTGAATATAACTAATATCACATTTGAATGATATATTATTATAAACGATGGCCGATTTCTAAATGATCAATTTAAAAGAAAGGCAACTCCGATCGCCTTAATGCAAAATAAAATGGCGTCATATACAATCGGCTTTAAATCGATAACAGTGAGGGTGATATCTTCAACACGACTTGCTGTTGCTTGATTGATGATGCTAACAACGAAAGTGTTTTGCTTTGTCCTAATTGTGCATGTCCTTTCATTTTTCATTGAACATTTGTCTCACAATTAATGATGTAATATTATATGTGTGGTTCCTTCAGCTTTCGATTTTGGTAAATATGAAAGATAACTCTGTATGTCTTGTTCGAATGTTTTAGAAGCGTTAAATCAGACTTACTATAAGAAATATATTAATTTTATTCGATGTTGTTTGCCTTAACATGTGTGTTTTAAATGGAAATTATATGACAATATGATTCATTTAGTTTCTTACCAAGCAACATACTTATACCTATGAATAAATCATCATTAAATATATATGCGAAGTATATTCGTCAGAAGTTTGAACTGAAGTTTCCTATTGACATATTAATAAACATATTTACATTGTACACATACAAATGTATTTGGTATTATAATTTGACCCCATCTGGGAATAAGGGAATAATTTCACATGACTATCATGTGCACCTCAATCGATACACCATCGCAAAAAACAGCTTCTTTAATGCGAAATTTGCTGACGCGAAGCTCAAACATGAACGCATCAAAACATATAGTGATCAGATGACTGGTTTCTCCTTCATTGCAAACATTTAAGCGTTTTACGTTTGCTTGCACGCATGTGATGATTTAGTACAATATAAATACATGTAGTATTTGGGAGTATTTTATTACGTGGGTTCTCTTTAATAAAAATACCAAATTGACGTTCAAAAAGAACTCCTTCATCCAGTCCTCTATTTACCTATTAGCATGATATCTGTGTATGTATAGCAAATGTCTGTTGACATAGTTCGATAGTTATACTATTTGTATGATGATTTAAATAGCATCCAATCGTATGGTTTACAACTCGAATACAATGTTTTGTTGTCTAGTCGCTATGGCCGTATGCAACGCCCACTGTGATACAATCATATATAAAGANAATTAAAATGAACGGATAATTAAAATATTTTGTCTTTTCTCGACTTTTATTTTATTTTTTCTTTAATAATTCAAATGAATGGATAATTCAAATATTTTGTTTTTCTCGATTTGTCGTATGTCACCTCTATGCCACCGTAGAGAAGTCATTTTATCATAGACCTGGACCATCCCTAGAACTATATGCATGCTCGAATGTAAGCACTTCTTTTGTTTCTGTTTTAAGCATTAATTATGTTCATACAAAAATAATTCTGTTTAATTTAAACCGAAAAAAGGTTCCGTACACCAATATTTAAGATAAATTGTGTCCGAAATCAACACTTATACAGTACGAATACACTACATAAATGTTATTGTACAACAGTAGACGTGTGCAAACCTTTATTGTATACTAACATAGCGCCTGGTGGCCGAGTAGTACAGACGTAAGTCGGTTTCTGTCCCAGTCTGAGTGTGAGGGAAATATTTGAATACGTGACAAGACGAGAAATTGTATAGATAAGATCATTTATGTAAATTAAATATAGACATATTCTGAAAGTGATAAGGTTTTCTGAAAATGGGTGGGCCGATATTTGCTGAGTGGGATGATATCGATGCAAATATTGATATTAAATAGTGCTTCAGTGTATGCATTCAAAAGTGGATCAAATCTATTTAAGGTTTTATGTATGGTTGTATATGCAATAAACGCCTCCATGCAATAATTTGATGCATCATTAGATCGGTATGCAAATATAAAGATTGAAACTTTTTATATTCACATTAAACAAATATATGATCGGTATAAAAGTGTTGTGGTATCGTAGTTTTCCAATAAAATAAAAACTTTATTCATTTAAAGCAGTGAGCATGCTCTTGAGATGAACCCATGCATAAGTAAAATTCAAAATTAATAGCAGGGTATTTCATTTTTTACTTTTAAAAAAGAGATCGAGGTAGTGT
>VMBQ01006734.1:23216-52736 GCA_007657795.1 Dreissena rostriformis | reverse complement strand
TTTTGCACTTTCTCCACCTATATGTTTATTATCATATATTTTGTATGCGCTGTTTTGTAATTTTTTATTGTAAATATATTGTCCTCATGGTTCTCTTGACCATTTGGAACTTGTGAAATAAACTATCAAGCTATCAATTACATGTTTTATAAGTTTGTTGTAAAAGATCTCCACGTTTTTACTTATAAGTTTATATCTACCTTTCTTCATCCTGCTCTCATATATTGTAACGGTTTTGTTTTTGTTTTCTCTTTTTGCACTATCTCCACATAAATGTTTATTATCATATACTTTGTGTGCACTGTCTTGCCATTTGTTGATTGTAAATATGTTGTCCTCATGGGTCTTTTGACCTCTTGGAACTTGTGAAATAAACTATCAAACTACATGCAGGTTGTTTTTATTACTTATTGTGTGTATATAACATGCTGCCATGTAAATCTATGTATTTTATGTTGAAATAAATCTATCTATCTATCCACATAGAAATGTATCCAACGAATGCATTTTGGTGACGAACATTTGAGCATAAAAATAGGTACGTGCACACATTGGCAGATTTTTATGCGGCATAAGTACTCCGGTGCCTCGTCAAGTTTTGTGAAAAATTATATTAGTAAACAAGGTAATGTAGCATAATTGTAGTATTGGTGTACGTCTCGACTTTCTGCAGAAAAGCCGAACTACCTTTGTTGAAAAGTCGCCCTTGAAAAATAATCAAGGACTTTATATATCCCGCGCCATGCGAAAATGGGTCGTATTACATATGAGACTAGAGTAGCTCCACCCTAGCCTACGCAGTTGCACAGTCTGGTCTGGAGCTACCCTGTCCACTTTTGCGGCCACGTATCTGTGCGTGACATCATAGCGGACAGCTTGGCGCCTGACCTGACTGCGCGATTGCGCAGGCTGGTCTGGATTTATGGCATAAGACCCATTTTCACATGACGCGGCTCATATGTAAAGATGGGTCGGTGATAAACAGGTACGCTAAGTCCACACGAACTGTAACAAATGCTGCTGGTAACTAAGATTATAGGCAGCGGACACTCATCATTGTTTCTTAAGGTCTGCGTCCAGAAAACGCCGGAGAACAGGTGACATATATGTAACAATGACTAGGTATTCCACGCGTATAGTGTAGTCGGATGCAAAACGGTCTTTGAATTGCCTTTCGTGTCAGTGATTTATTTTCTTTAAATGCAAGTTAATTCAGTAAATGCAACTGACTGTAACAATTACTTTAAGGATTGCCACAGTGTGTCGTGTAGTTTGATTTAACAAACATGAACATTTATCAAATTTCATCATGAGTCATACTAAAAGCGCGGGGCGTTTAATTTGTCGGCTGCATATTATAAACATCTTAAGTGACCTATATTACAAACGGGTATTCTCANCGGTAATAGTTTAAATATACAAAAGTTATTATCAATGTATAAAGCCATCTTATAATTGTAATTATTTTTCATTCGGATCATACGCCTATGTCTATTATGCCGTTTTTTGTTGTTTTTTATAATGCTTTTTTTTCTAAATAAATCGTTTGTTTCCACAAACATCTAAAAAAAAAGGTAGATAGATCGGCCAAACTTTGTTCGTTAAGGTTTTTTAAATATACTGGTACACAAGTTATTTTTCACTTTACAAAAGGATGCTCAATGAGGCCAAATATAAAAAAAGACTTAAATTAGAACATGCAACGACGTGCAGGAATATTCACAATCGTTAAATAACAGAATTTCTTTAGTCAATTTTGTTTAATTAAACGAAGATCTAGCAATCGTGATCACAAACTCAATACTGAATTAAGAGCATATGATCGAATGAAGCAAAAGTAATCAAAAACTCTAACTGGAATACCTCAAAAAGTTAAAGGTCGGGTTAATGGTAATATACAGATTGTGTTGACCTTATTAACGCAAGAGAAAAATGTGTCCATCTATTAGTTGCAATAATTCAACTCCCAGCTAATAATTGACTCGCCGGGTATGCACTTATAAAAGCTCCAAGCATTCAAGAAGAATTACCGGTAACTCGGATAAAAACAACAAACATTAAAACGTACCGTGCCGAAGTTGGTTGTTACATACGAGCATTAGATACTAGATAGCTAGCAGCTAGAGCACAACTATCACTATTGCTCGCTTTTTCATAAATCACCGAATAGATGTATCATCCATAATTTTGGCGCTCAGCTGTTATCAAGTAAAGCGCGGGAATACCTTACTGTATTGTTAACAGGTGTAATCGACCATTGACTCGCTCTGACCTATATATCTCGCCAACTCTTCGGGTGTATAAGCGTAAGAAGTGAAAGTTTCACGTTATATTGGATTTTAAAATCGTGAGTATTTTAATTTCATTATTTTCTTGCATGTAGACGTGATAGTTACGTTTTGTATATTATATTGCGTGTATCGAGATGTTAGTGACATAACTCGTATGTGTCGATGAGATGTTAGAGTCATAACTCGTATGTGTCGACGAGATGTAAGAGTCATAACTCGTATGTGTCGACGAGATGTTAGAGTCATAACTCGTATGTGTCGACGAGATGTTAATTATAACTCGTATGTGTCGACGAGATGTTAGTGTCATAACTCGTATGTGTCGACGTGATGTTAGTGTCATAATTCGTAAGAGTCGATGAGATGTTAGAGTCATAACTCGTATGTGTCGACGAGATGTTAGTGTCATGATTCGTAAGAGTCGATGAGATGTTAGAGTCATAACTCGTATNAAACACGCAAAGCTAGCTTTGAATAATAATGTTATGAGTCGCAAATACATGCGTAACCCCATAACACCTTTACAACCAGGTACAACACGCAACCCAAATAACAAACAAAATCAAGTTTATATTTATTACTCAGTTAAAATAATACACACTGTTCAATCCGCGCGTGTTTTATTATAATTCGAACATGTATATATAACACGTTCTTTGTTTTATCTCACATGTAATGATTTTGAAGAATTTAGTAACTTGGCAACGCAGACTTGATATGTATGCGTTTATCTACTTGTTTTATCATTGACATCGACCGTTTTTATGGGTTTCCACTGCAGGAATTTTAAATTATCTTTGATTTTTTAGATGAATGTATTTGTTCCCAGCGTTCTACCGAAAATAACGTGAAGATTTTCGCTTACAAATAATTTTAAACATAATTGTATAACCCATGCAATAAAGGTATGTGCATCTTTTCATAAACATTTACCGTCGAAATTTAAGGAATTCTATGTAGTCTATGTACATTTCCCACATTCCAATGAAAGACTGACGTAAATTAGGTTCTTTATCTGAAAATCATCATGAACATAAAGGATTTTTTTCTGAAATCGAGACTATCGTATTTATTACAGCTGTTGCACGGATATTCTATCGGATGTACACTATGGTCGATCTGTTGATGCTGATATATAACCCGCAGCGCCGCGCTGCATTTTGAAACTTTCAGCACTATGTTTTTGGTAGATTCGCATATTTTAGGAGTTTCTACTAACTCCGTAGAGTTATTTGTAGTTAATCAAGTTATATTTGAGCCTCGCTCTGGGAAAACGGGCATTAATGCATGTGCATAAATTGAGCGTGTGCAATCCGCACAGGGTAATTAGGAACGACACTTTCCGCTTTTATGGTATTTTTGGTTTTTAAGGAAGTCTCTACTTAGCAAAAAACCAGTTAAGGTGGAAAGTGTCGTCCATGATTTGTCTGTGCGGACTGCACATGCTAACCTAGGACGACACTTTACACACATGCATTAAGCCCCGTTTTCCCAGAGCGAGGCTCATTGACTTCTCTCCATGTTGTGACATTTTACACTCCATTGCACTAGTACGGTTCTGTGTCGGTACTCTCAAATCTTATACGGGAGTTGCACTGAAGTGAAATCTTAAAGGGACTTTTTCACAGTTTATCAAAACGAGAATTTTTCAAATTTTTGTCACAGATTCAAGAAATAAATGAACAAAGTACATCAGTGTGTGAAATAACACTAATGACGCAAACTTGTACTGAAAATAAACTTTCGTTTACAAAAAATCATCGTTAGAAATTGATAAAATTATAAAGCGTCTCAGACGCGAAACGATTAAATCAAAATCGATTTCTTTTGTTACCGTTATATTTTGTAACAACACGTGCATGGTTATACAAAGTATAAAATAACTGGCAACCCCTGTGAAGACGGATGGTCAGGTCCGCACATAATGTTGTCGTCAAGACTCAACGACGACCCGAACATAAAGTCTGAATTACACACACACACANGACCATTGACTCGCTCTGACCTATATATCTCGCCAACTCTTTGGGTATAAGCGTAAGAAGTGAAAGTTTCACGTTATATTGGATTTTAAAATCGTGAGTATTTTAATTTCATGATTTTCTTGCATGTAGACGTGATAGTTACGTATTGTATATTATATTGCGTGTATCGAGATGTTAGTGACATAACTCGTATGTGTCGACGAGATGTTAGAGTCATAACTCGTATGTATCGACCAGATGTTAGAGTCATAACTCGTATGTGTCGACGAGATGTTAGAGTCATAACTCGTATGTATCGACGAGATGTTAGAGTCATAACTCGTATGTATCGACCAGATGTTAGAGTCAAAACTCGTATGTATCGACGTGGTGTTAGAGTCATAACTCGTATGTGTCGACCAGATGTTAGAGTCATAACTCGTATGTATCGACGAGATGTTAGAGTCATAACTCGTATGTGTCGATGAGATGTTAGAGTCATAACTCGTATGTGTCGATGAGATGTTAGAGTCATAACTCGTATGTATCGAAGAGATGTTAGAGTCATAACTCGTATGTATCGACGAGATGTTAGAGTCATAACTCGTATGTATCGACGTGGTGTTAGTGTCATGATTCGTAAGAGTCGATGAGATGTTAGAGTCATAACTCGTATGTGTCGACGAGATGTTAGAGTCATAACTCGTATGTGTCGACGAGATGTTAGTGTCATAACTCGTATGTGTCGATGAGATGTAAGAGTCATAACTCGTATGTGTCAACGAGATGTTAGAGTCATAACTCGTATGTGTCGACGAGATGTTAGAGTCATAACCCGTATGTGTCGACGAGGTGAAAGTCACAACTCGTATGTGTCGATGAGATGTTAGAGTCATAACTCGTATGTGTCGACGATATGTTAAGAGTCATAACTCGTATGTGTCGACGATATGTTAAGAGTCATAACTCGTATGTGTCGACGATATGTTAAGAGTCATAACTCGTATGTGTCGACGAGATGTTAAGAGTCATAACTCGTATGTGTCGACGAAATGTTAAGAGTCATAACTCGTATGTGTCGACGATATGTTAAGAGTCATAACTCGTATGTGTCGACGATATGTTAAGAGTCATAACTCGTATGTGTCGACGATATGTTAAGAGTCATAACTCGTATGTGTCGACGATATGTTAAGAGTCATAACTCGTATGTGTCGACGATATGTTAAGAGTCATAACTCGTATGTGTCGACGATATGTTAAGAGTCATAACTCGTATGTGTCGACGATATGTTAAGAGTCATAACTCGTATGTGTCGACGATATGTTAAGAGTCATAACTCGTATGTGTCGACGATATGTTAAGAGTCATAACTCGTATGTGTCGACGATATGTTAAGAGTCATAACTCGTATGTGTCGACGATATGTTAAGAGTCATAACTCGTATGTGTCGACGATATGTTAAGAGTCATAACTCGTATGTGTCGACGATATGTTAAGAGTCATAACTCGTATGTGTCGACGATATGTTAAGAGTCATAACTCGTATGTGTCGACGATATGTTAAGAGTCATAACTCGTATGTGTCGACGATATGTTAAGAGTCATAACTCGTATGTGTCGACGATATGTTAAGAGTCATAACTCGTATGTGTCGACGATATGTTAAGAGTCATAACTCGTATGTGTCGACGATATGTTAAGAGTCATAACTCGTATGTGTCGACGATATGTTAAGAGTCATAACTCGTATGTGTCGACGATATGTTAAGAGTCATAACTCGTATGTGTCGACGATATGTTAAGAGTCATAACTCGTATGTGTCGACGATATGTTAAGAGTCATAACTCGTATGTGTCGACGATATGTTAAGAGTCATAACTCGTATGTGTCGACGATATGTTAAGAGTCATAACTCGTATGTGTCGACGATATGTTAAGAGTCATAACTCGTATGTGTCGACGATATGTTAAGAGTCATAACTCGTATGTGTCGACGATATGTTAAGAGTCATAACTCGTATGTGTCGACGATATGTTAAGAGTCATAACTCGTATGTGTCGACGATATGTTAAGAGTCATAACTCGTATGTGTCGACGATATGTTAAGAGTCATAACTCGTATGTGTCGACGATATGTTAAGAGTCATAACTCGTATGTGTCGACGATATGTTAAGAGTCATAACTCGTATGTGTCGACGATATGTTAAGAGTCATAACTCGTATGTGTCGACGATATGTTAAGAGTCATAACTCGTATGTGTCGACGATATGTTAAGAGTCATAACTCGTATGTGTCGACGATATGTTAAGAGTCATAACTCGTATGTGTCGACGATATGTTAAGAGTCATAACTCGTATGTGTCGACGATATGTTAAGAGTCATAACTCGTATGTGTCGACGATATGTTAAGAGTCATAACTCGTATGTGTCGACGATATGTTAAGAGTCATAACTCGTATGTGTCGACGATATGTTAAGAGTCATAACTCGTATGTGTCGACGATATGTTAAGAGTCATAACTCGTATGTGTCGACGATATGTTAAGAGTCATAACTCGTATGTGTCGACGATATGTTAAGAGTCATAACTCGTATGTGTCGACGATATGTTAAGAGTCATAACTCGTATGTGTCGACGATATGTTAAGAGTCATAACTCGTATGTGTCGACGATATGTTAAGAGTCATAACTCGTATGTGTCGACGATATGTTAAGAGTCATAACTCGTATGTGTCGACGATATGTTAAGAGTCATAACTCGTATGTGTCGACGATATGTTAAGAGTCATAACTCGTATGTGTCGACGATATGTTAAGAGTCATAACTCGTATGTGTCGACGATATGTTAAGAGTCATAACTCGTATGTGTCGACGATATGTTAAGAGTCATAACTCGTATGTGTCGACGATATGTTAAGAGTCATAACTCGTATGTGTCGACGATATGTTAAGAGTCATAACTCGTATGTGTCGACGATATGTTAAGAGTCATAACTCGTATGTGTCGACGATATGTTAAGAGTCATAACTCGTATGTGTCGACGATATGTTAAGAGTCATAACTCGTATGTGTCGACGATATGTTAAGAGTCATAACTCGTATGTGTCGACGATATGTTAAGAGTCATAACTCGTATGTGTCGACGATATGTTAAGAGTCATAACTCGTATGTGTCGACGATATGTTAAGAGTCATAACTCGTATGTGTCGACGATATGTTAAGAGTCATAACTCGTATGTGTCGACGATATGTTAAGAGTCATAACTCGTATGTGTCGACGATATGTTAAGAGTCATAACTCGTATGTGTCGACGATATGTTAAGAGTCATAACTCGTATGTGTNCGTATGTGTCGACGAGGTGAAAGTCATAACTCGTATGTGTCGACGAGGTGAAAGTCATAACCCGTATGTGTCGACGAGGTGAAAGTCATAACTCGTATGTGTCGACGAGGTGAAAGTCATAACTCGTATGTGTCGACGAGGTGAAAGTCATAACCCGTATGTGTCGACGAGGTGAAAGTCATAACCCGTATGTGTCGACGAGGTGAAAGTCATCATAACTCGTACGTGTCGACAATATGTCAAGAGTCATAACTCGTATGTGTCGACGATATGTTAAGAGTCATAACTCGTATGTGTCGACGATATGTTAAGAGTGATAACTCGTATGTGTCGACGATATGTTAAGAGTCATAACTCGTATGTGTCGACGGCCTACCACAATTGCACGTGAATTGGTAAACTATAATTTGGAAACATGAATATCCTAATAAACAAAAGCCTCACCAGATTATTTTTAAATAAGTATATGACTTAAACACGCAAAGCTAGCTTTGAATAATAATGTTATGAGTCGCAAATACATGCGTAACCCCATAACACCTTTACAACCAGGTACAACACGCAACCCAAATAACAAACAAAATCAAGTTTATATTTATTACTCAGTTAAAATAATACACACTGTTCAATCCGCGCGTGTTTTATTATAATTCGAACATGTATATATAACACGTTCTTTGTTTTATCTCACATGTAATGATTTTGAAGAATTTAGTAACTTGGCAACGCAGACTTGATATGTATGCGTTTATCTACTTGTTTTATCATTGACATCGACCGTTTTTATGGGTTTCCACTGCAGGAATTTTAAATTATCTTTGATTTTTTAGATGAATGTATTTGTTCCCAGCGTTCTACCGAAAATAACGTGAAGATTTTCGCTTACAAATAATTTTAAACATAATTGTATAACCCATGCAATAAAGGTATGTGCATCTTTTCATAAACATTTACCGTCGAAATTTAAGGAATTCTATGTAGTCTATGTACATTTCCCACATTCCAATGAAAGACTGACGTAAATTAGGTTCTTTATCTGAAAATCATCATGAACATAAAGGATTTTTTTCTGAAATCGAGACTATCGTATTTATTACAGCTGTTGCACGGATATTCTATCGGATGTACACTATGGTCGGTCTGTTGATGCTGATATATAACCCGCAGCGCCGCGCTGCATTTTGAAACTTTCAGCACTATGTTTTTGGTAGATTCGCATATTTTAGGAGTTTCTACTAACTCCTAAGAGTTATTTGTAGTTAATCAAGTTATATTTGAGCCTCGCTCTGGGAAAACGGGCATTAATGCATGTGCATAAATTGAGCGTGTGCAATCCGCACAGGGTCATTAGGAACGACACTTTCCGCTTTTATGGTATTTTTGGTTTTTAAGGAAGTCTCTACTTAGCGAAAAACCAGTTAAGGTGGAAAGTGTCGTCCATGATTTGTCTGTGCGGACTGCACATGCTAACCTAGGACGACACTTTACACACATGCATTAAGCCCCGTTTTCCCAGAGCGAGGCTCATTGACTTCTCTCCATGTTGTGACATTTTACACTCCATTGCACTAGTACGGTTCTGTGTCGGTACTCTCAAATCTTATACGGGAGTTGCACTGAAGTGAAATCTTAAAGGGACTTGTTCAAAGTTTATCAAAACGAGAATTTTTCAACTTTTTGTCACAGATTCAAGAAATAAATGAACAATGTACATCAGTGTGTGAAATAACACTAATGACGCAGACTTGTACTGAAAATAAACTTTCGTTTACAAAAAATCATCGTTAGAAATTGATAAAAATTATAAAGCGTCTCAGACGCGAAACGATTCAATCAAAATCGATTTCTTTTGTTACCGTTATATTTTGTAACAACACGTGGATGGTTATACAAAGTATAAAATAAATGGCAACCCATGTGATGACGGATGGTCAGGTCCGCACATAATGTTGTCGTCAAGACTCATCGACGACCCGAACATAAACTCTGAATTACACACACACACACACACACACACACACACGCACGCACGCACGCACGCACGAACACACACACGCACGCACGCACACACGCACGCACGCACGCACACACACACACACACACCACACACACACACACACACGTAAATATTGAGTGGTTCCGGCGCTTGGCTTTAACTCCATTAAAGCATTTAGTGACAAACTTCAAAACATATCAAAATCTGTGAATAAGTCCCTTTAAAGACATTCATAACTTTATCTACGAAAAAAAGATAATATAATCTAGTTAGCAATATTTACTTGCGTAATACGTGTTTATTTGAAAAGACATAAACCTGAAATAGCCAGCCCACTGACTGAATGAATTTCAAGAATTTCTTAGTTTTCGCTCAATTATAGTGAAGTGCTTTTCGAATACGGACCCAGGTCGAGACTATTAAGCTACTTTTTTTATAAAGGCAGTATTGCCTCTTTCTACAACAAACTGCTTGCGCAGTGCCTAAATCCGCCACTGTTCTAAATCGGCCACCCCAAAAATACCAGAAAAAGACGATCGGTTCACCACTTTGTTGAAATATCATTAGAATACCTTCAAAATGTGGCGGATTTAGGCACTGCATACTACTGTGTATGTCCGCTTTTAATACTAGACTTCGAAGAAAGTCAGCCATGGTTTGGGGAGCCGTAGTCGCCCTGAGTGCCGCCCAGGTGATAGGCGCGATCCTCTACTCTCCTCTGCTGTTGGGGAAGGCGTGGATGAGGGCCCAATTTCCGGGAAAGACAGACGCGCAGTTAAAGAAGTTACTGCAGGAATCGTTCCAGGTGGCGTTTGTCGTCTGTCTCGTGTCACAGGTGGCGCTCGTCATGGCGATTCACTACGTCATCGGGTAGATAGTTTGTATGATTTATGATTATACAAAACGTGCGAGCTGGCACCGTTTCTATGTTTTAAGATTGTGTTATGGTAGATTAATAAACATGTACATGTAACTTGGCCTCAGTAGGGATGAAAGAGAAGTTAGAGCACGGATCAGAATGCATTGCTTTGCTCTAAAGTATTATTGACATAGCTTCAAATCACTGTGTGGAAATTCTCATAAATTTACATGACATACAGTGTAATTATACTTAAATAAATTTATTAGTTGCAAACAATACATATATCTTTTTAGACAGTATAGCAGGTAATCGCATTTTTCCAAACTATACGATTTCACTGATTTGACTACCCAATGGCATACACTTTATTTGAAACGGCTGCTATCATACCGATATCTTACTTTCACTACTTCTTTCAGCCCGTACCTGGGTGTTCGCTCCGTGGAGCAGGGTGTGAGAGTGGGGCTGGGAATGGCGGCACTCTCAATGCTCGTTGACGTCTGTCACTGCGGGTACAGCAAACGATCTGTCGTCGGCTTCATCATCGACCATTTCTACAACACGTGCGTGTTCGTGAGCGCGTGCGCGTCGTTTGTGTACTTCGGATGAGTGCGCATGCGTTGTGGGAAGGATAGCGATGCTCGGCGTTGTGTTTAAGGCATGTGGATTTGTTTTTAAGGCACGTGTATTCACGGTTGTTGAGTCATGTGGCTTTGGTGTTATATTTGAGCCCAGAATGTGCGGTTTAGCCACGTGTATGTGTGGTTAAGCCTCGTTTTGTGGTAACGCCACGTGTATGTGTGGTTAAGCCACGTGAACATGTGGTTAAGCCACGTGTACATGTGGTTTAGCCATTTGTACATAAGGTTTAGCCACGTGTATGCGTGATTTAGCCACGTGTATTAGAGAATTGAAGTGTTCTATAATAGGCCACAGCAATCGGATGTGCCATGTGTTTAAGACCGTATTACAAAAACAAGTGTGTGGAGAGGATCCTATACATGTACATATTTTAGTTGTCATTTTCATACACGTGTTTATACATATATACATTTATTTGCATTTTGTAACTATACTGTTAAAGTAAACTTTGCTATTTCAGAATGTATCATTTAGATCTGATTGGTAAAATGGTTCTCTGTTTTTAAAAGCATAAAAAAATGCTTTTTTTTGTAATTTTTACCATATTTATTTTTCTCATGTTTATATATTTACTTTCCCATGTTGTTGTAGTTTTTTGTAGGTAACTTCATCACTATGTCAACGTGCAAGACAATTGGTAGGAAAACACAGGGACCAATACAAAAACAGTCTCCGAAAACACTGTTTTTGCGTTGCCATTCATATTGAATACTTCCACATGCTCAGTACAAATCATAACATATTATCCCATCATAATTACACCTTGGAGCATATAATATCATTGCGTGGTCAATCATTGAAAATTGCATGTGAATTCATTTTATCATGGCTGTAGTTAGTTTAAATAGTATGTAAAATATATTGTATACAGTTGTTTGTTGTATTTATCCGTTTCAGTTCCCAAACAATCTTCTATAATGATTTAACAAAGTTCTGGACAAAGTGTCACAAATGGGGTCCACGTTTTTTAACACAGATGGTAGCCAAAAAACAGGGGAAAAACACTTATAACTGGAATTGCGACTAAAAACAATCTTCATTTGCAAACCTAAATCTTACACCAACATAACAAAAAAAAAATCTTGCAAGTTGTCTCATTGGTAAAAAAAAGTTGAGGCTAATTTGAGAACTTCCATATTTGCGGATCCTCCTGTTATTTGAATGTTTTCTTTTCCTCTTGAGTATCTTACTTGATATTGCATGATGCAGAGTAAAAGATTCTTCCAAAATTAGAATTAAATTATTAAATACCTTCCTTACTTGACTGCTTATACGAGGGCTTTCTCACAAAGGTAAATCATAAACCAATTGCTTTGAGAGAGGCAAAGCAGCCAAGCCAATGACTAAGTTCAAGGTCACGTAAATCAGAAATATGTTGATCACAGCACATTACAACACTGTCTTGCACATACACATTTCATAGTGATGACTTATCTGAAGTTTTAATTAATAAAATCACTTGAGAAATGCTGAAATTCGAACCACAAACTTAAACAATTTTATATGGCAGCCATGTCCACGGCTAAGTTCGAGAGCACATAACTCAGAAATAAGTGGATCACTGTACATACCAATCACGTCTTGCACATCTACACGTTATGCTGATGATATATTTGAACTTTCAATTAAATCACTTTAGAAATGTAGAAGAATATGCTCTACAAACTATTATTTTTTTGCAGACAGAACGACAAACTAGCCGACAGATTGAGTGACCAAAATATACCTACTTTCAAACTTCATTTGCCATTATTGTTTTTTTATGTCCCCCAGTCTATACTGAGGGACATATTGTTTTGGCTCTGTCTGTTTGTTTGTTGGTTTGTTTGCACAAACTTTTACAATGGCCATAACTTTTTGCAATATTGAAGATAGCNTGGGTTTTTTTTTTTTTGGGGGGGGGGGGGTAAAATAGCGGTAAATATTGCACGTATAACACAATATACTAAGTAGGAAAAATAACATTTATTAAAAATATAAATAAACTGTTATTAATTCTAACAAGATCAAATACACATGTACTATGTATGGACAAAACATAGATGGACAAACATCAACACTTGACATTCATTAAACATCAATAATTTTCAGGTTATTGAATAAAAAAATCTGTAAAACAGATCGTATCATGAACAAAATGAAATAAAATAACTGAAAGGCATAGAAAACAGGACTTTCTTCTCATAAGAACAGAAGATATAATTTTCAAGTTGTATCATATAAACTGCATATCAATGTACTTTGCAATAATGTTCTTACATTCAATCAGATATTAAAAACATATAGGTACATCTAAGTGTACCGGAACATATGATTGTATTTCACAATTTTTTTTTCACAAAAAGATTGTTGTTTTCACAACACAGCATCAAAAGTATTCACTTGGCTTTATGCATTATATACATGCAACATACATGACAATCTGGAACACTTTCAAATCCCTGGTCTTTCCTTAGGAAATGCCTCCTAAAGTTGCAAGATCATGCTTTGTCCAAATAGGCTATGCTTCTTGTTTGACTGCGGGGGATTTGGCCAGCAAATCTTTATTCTCGTGAATAATTTATCTGGTATTTTATTGTCCAAGTCAGCATGGAAACTTAATCTTTTAAAAGTTACATGTGTGCCATGTTGGCCTCTGTCCTTTTAACTGTTATCTGGTCAATTGAAAATAGAAATCTATACTTTATTTGAAGCATATTTAAGTGTTTAAAGTACATGTAATCTAAATTGTCCAAAATAATCATAAGAACACAATTTTGACAGGCAATGCATGCAAGGTACATTATGTTTTTGATAGTGGGCTATAAACAGTAGGTTTGGACCATGTCTTTAGACACACAAAACCATGACGGCCTCGAAATTTGACACACAAAAATCAGGATAGCTTGAGGCACTTTCAAAGGACCCCAGTAAAATGTCTCTTCAATCTGCAAGATCATGTTTCCTCATGGTTTTCTTAGTTCTTGGACAGAATGTCGACGCCTGTATCTGTGATGAGGACCGTGTGTTCAAACTGACATGAGCGACTGTTGTCCAGGGTGACCAGCGTCCACCCATCGGCCAGTGTCTTGTACCTCTCCGAACCCTCACAAATCACCGGCTCTGAAAACAGGAACCAGTGGTCACACTTTTGAACACAGAGAATAATCAATTTAACTTATATAACGCACCAAATGGAAATGAGCCTCGCCATGGGAAAACGGGGTTTAACATATGTGCGTAAAATGTTGTCCCCGATAAGCCTGTGCAGTCTGCTTAGGCTAATCAGGGACGACACTTTCCACCTAAATTGGATTTTAAATAAGAATTGACTTCCTTACAAAGAAAAATGCAATGAAAGCGCAAAGTTTCATCCATGATTAGCCTGAGCAGACTGCACAGGCTATTCTGAAATGACACTTTACGCACATGCATTAAGCCCCGTTTTACCAGAGCAAGGCTCAACATATTTTTGAAGCACTAAATTGTTGTAAAACCTATGCCATATTAGTCTTGTCTAATATCAAATGCAATTGAATCAGGGGTGAACGTTGGATTTTTCTGAAAAACCTGAAAGTTTGGCTGAGATTTGGTGATTTAGAAAGTAATGTAGATTTACAAGAATGAATAATTAATAAAACTTTCACCCTTGCATTCTATAAAAAGTCAACAGACATATGTTCCGTCTAAGAGGCTACTATTCACAGTTTAAATAAATTTATAGACTTCTACTGAACAAAATGTGCCTAGATACTTGAAGTTAAGCCTATTTGTAATAGGAAAGGTTGACTAGATTGTGGGATAGTGAGAACGTCATCTGAAAATGGTTCCTTAAGTGAATGTGTGGATATAACCTGTGTCAAAAAACACTTTAGTAAATTTCGTTGACAATTTATACTTAAAATCTAATGTTATATGAACATATTTAACAGAAGCTCAAAGAAGTAACAAACCAATGTGAGATCTTTACCAATTGTAAATGTCATCCCTGGTCTCATAACTTGTTCAGTTTCCTCTGTGATGTATTCTGAAATGGGAAAATGGATTGTAAAACTGCAACATTTTTTTGAACTAGAAGAAACTCAAAGGTATTGTGGTACTTGCAATAGTATTTTCAAATCACAATACAGGTCACTCACAAACAATTCTAAAAAATTTGGTCAAGTTTTGATACTAAAAGTTATGAGGCTCACATTAACATTTTTTGGTAAACCTTTACATAAAATACAATAAACAAAACGTGACTGGTATATCTACCTCCACATAAAGTAAACATTCGGAAAGTGAAAGTAAAACTTGTTTTCAAGATGTTTATATTAACTCTTTCAGTGCGGGAACCGAATTTTGAAGGCCTTTGCAAACAGTTTGGATCAAGATGAGACGCCACAGAACGTGGCGTCTCATCAGGATCCAAACTGTTTGCTATTCTGATAGTATTCTTTGAAAAAAAATCAAAGAAAATGCTTATTTGAGAAATTCAGCAGACAACATTTTAGCAGAAGACAAATTTCCCAGCATGCAAAGGGTTAAGGACCCCATTTGTGTAAATCAATCTGTCTCTTTCTTCCTTTACTTTTGTTTTGGAGAAAATATTTTCATACCGATTAAAGGCAGTTGTTAAATAAACATAAATAGTTTTATTCAAAACTATTGTTGGATGTGTTTTATACTGAAAGGGTTATCACTAGTGCATAAACTCAGCATATTTTGAATTTAAGCTTATTTTTTCCTGTAAATGAAAAAAATGGCTGGGAAAATAACCTTGGGCACACTCGGTCATTTACACCCAAACTTGTAAATGTATGGAATTAAATTCCATAAGTAGCAACTTAAAAATACAATTTAAATATTTCCAATTGTTGTAAACGTTTTTTCTGAAAAACACGAAACACAAAAGTTTTGACGCAAGACCTCTTGGTACTACAATGTTTGAACAGTGTTTTTTTCTCACCATTTTGGGAATGGGGCCAGGTCCCTTTGACTAAAGTTGAGAAATTAGTGTTTTTGCTGTTTTACTAACAAATGCTTCAAATTTGAGAATAAAAGTGTTTTCAATATCATATTTACTCAGGTTCAACTTAAAGAGCTCGATGGAAGATGAAATAAATGTTGAGGTCTAATAAAATTATTTAAAAAATTGTTTCACTTTCAATTGGGAATTTTTAGGTCCCAATTGGGAAAAATAGATACCTTTTCCATTGGGAATGGGGCAGGATACCGGCCCCGATTTTGAACGGTAAAAAACATTGATGCATACTTATGTTTCCAACAGAAAAAGGTTCACATACAATTTGGCAAAAAATCAGATGCCTTACTAATGAAAATGTTATGGCGTTAAGTTTTACTGGCCATTCACTGGATCCTATAGATGATTTTATTGGTAATTCTCATATGGCATTATTATTCATGAGAAAATTACACATTTTTATAATTGCAACAAATAAATCAATTCCTGATTGCAAGTGTGGCATTGAAATTTCAACAGTATTTGTCAGATCATGTAAGAATCAAAATAATGGTTGAATTGCCGTTTTTAATCAACCAATAAACAACAATTTGACAATCTGATGTGTGGTAATTAAAGCACTATATACATCAAAACACCCATAATTGTTAATAAAATTAGAAGCAAATGAGAAATTGTCAATATACATTTCCTAAAGCTTTCTTGCAATACTTACCCACATGGAAGATGTCAGGAGGTCCATGGAAGTAGGTCCCAATCCCATGTCCAATGATCTGAGGTATCACTGTGAACCCTGCAGCATGGGCGTGCTCACTGAAAGTAACAATTGTGCTAAGCGTTTGTGGTTGTTTGAATGAAAATTCTGTTTGTGTGGTGTTTGTGTACAAATAATTTGTAATAAGCTTTTGGTGTCTTTTTCTTTGAATGAAAAATTAACCAACCATCTAAAAAGTGGTCACCTGCCTACAATGGCCACTTTGACTGGCCAATGCATACAGTTTGGACTGTATATGGTAATCATTTCTAAAAATTACTTCATATACATATAACAAACACTATAAAGTAGGAAAGTGGTCAGTGACAGTAACACTAGAATAACGCTTAGATCATTTGTTGGAAAGCTTGCTGGGGAAAAGTGTGAGTAGCTTACCTGACTACCATCAACTGTCATTAGACTTGACTACTGTTAATGGCCCATAAACACTCAAAATATTTTGTAAATTAACTCATTAAAAAATGAGTGTTCCTTATAGCAATAGCCAAAATCTAAGCGCTCGTGGTGGTATGGTAACCATAGATTTCACCAGATATAAATGCTCGTTTTTATTTTTTTGTGTGACAATATATTCCATGTAAATTTCCCGCGATGATATTCAAACATTTACGAGCGAACGCGAGATTTTGATTTCGGACAACGTCAGAAGCACGATGAGAAATTTACCCAATCCTGTGTCTATGTACCTGATGGCAATGCCGATATCACAGAACCTGGCCCCCGGTTTGCAGACGTCTATGCCGATGGCGAGGCACTCTTGTCCCACCCTCAGCAGCTGCTTGCTTGCACTGTCCACCTTTCCCACAGCAAATGTCTTCGACGTGTCTCCGTGGTAACCCCAGAAATACACCTGACGATAAAACAATCACAAGAAGAAGAGATACAGTTAAAGCATAGTTCAAATGATTTGAAAATGATAACATGCTTTGAGAATTTGGTAATTATGAAAATACAATTTCTTTAGATCAATAAGGATTTCATTTCCTGTAGAACTGGTTTATTTGCATGTGTTTTGCTAATATTCTTGACTTTGTTTCCTTTTAAATTAAAAACATGTTCAAATAAATGTGTGTGTCTCAATATGAACATCAAAACTACTGCTATCCTTACTTCTTATATCATGTGTGTTATGGTTGTTAGTATGTTCATTTGTGTTTCTTAAAGTGTTATCTGTAAAAATTGCAAATTGACTTTAAGTTTTAAATTCGCATCTTAATGACAACGCAAATTCAAGACTTTGCGAATAAATGAAAACAGTTATTTCAAGATAAAATAAAAATAAAAATGTGTCTTCACGAATTTAAAGCTTTCTACAGTACATAAATTGCACGATACTAGAAATGTGTTCATTGGGTAAATGATAACCCCTGCCCGACCATATCTGAACTCCAAGACAAGCATGCACATACACAAGGACAGGGGTCACAGCTCTTTTAATGTCAAATGTTTTAAAATTAAATAAAGTTAGCAATGTTCAATCTATTAAAGTGACAGTCCATTGTTGTTTGCATATAAATCATACAGCGAGAAGTAAACTTTACATAAATTCATTGAAATATATTTTCCATCCAGGTTGACATCGAAAACCTGGTCAAAATCGGTTTTGAATCGATTAAAAAATATGTAAATGATCATAAATACATGCAAAAGGAAAAAATCATTGCAGCGTCGCGAGTTATGCAAATTATATCTATAATTAGCTTTCGCTAAATATTATAAGCATATGGAAGATAAGTACATAGATTCTGCCCATATATATAGCTATGAATGGTCACTTTAAACAAGATGACTTTAGTTTGTCTGTCAACAAGAGACCGTCGTAACATTATTTCAGTATATTAGAGGAGCTTTACCCAACATGGGCAGACCCCCACATGCTTACCGACACATCCACATTTATAATGTCCCCATTCTCCAAGGGTCGGTCATCTGGTATACCGTGGCAGGCCACGTTGTTCACAGACGTGCACACTGACTTGGGGAAGCCTCTGTATGTTAATGGGGAAGGGTATGCCTGATGTTTGATACATTCCTCATGAACGATTCGGTCAATCTCATCTGTTGTCATGCCAACCTAAACATGGAAAACAACTGAATATTTGTACAATCATTCAAGGCCTTTACTTGGGAAACAAACTCATTTAATAGAATTGTAACTCAACAGCAAAAAATACTGCAATTTGCAAGTGTATAAATAGATATTTTTAAATGATGTCAGATAGGATGTTACTGTTTATAAGTTACATTAATGTGTTTCTTCTTTTTTAAATGATATTGTAAATTCATAAAAAGAACTGCATATACACATATTTAAACACTAATTGAACCAATAAAGAAAAGCAACACGAATAAGGGCCTAATACCAATGAATGCCCTCAAATACGGAACCTTTAGAGATTTTCCAACAGTGTTCAGAATTTTCCTGGCAAGCCTGCATGAGGTTCGTAGACCACTGATTTCACTAGCCGTCTTAATCTCTGGTTCTGCCAGTCTCTCTGGTAACTCACCTGCCAGAAAGGGAAACGTCCTAAATTTACAATGTTGGAACAACAGGAGCATGGGAACAAGTATTTATTATAATCAATAGAGATAAACTGGCAACATTTGTTCACAAGAAAACACTTTTGATTTATCATTGAATATATTGTGTTCAAATATTAACTAGTAATAAAAGAAGACAAAGCAAGAGTTTTAATTAACAGGATGGTTTTTACATTTATTTTCGACAAAACCAAAAACAAACTTTCAAATGACACTGTTTATTCAAATACCTGTAATTGCATAAGAAGGTTTTACTATGTGGTCTGGGACTAATCTACCAGGGCTGACCCAGCCTGGGCTGACAATGCTGTATGCTGGTGTAACTACATCTAGACCTACAGGCTTCAAAAAGCTGGACTTCAGTCGATGAAGGAAGACACGCGTTAAAGAGTTTTTCATTGTATCCCCTGAAAAAGAATATTAAACCAATAATAGTGTGTGTTTTTTACTTGGGCCAGTAAGCTGGGAAAGCACTAATTACAACAAATGCAAGGACTTAGGGTTCGATCCATTGCCCCGGCCACATAACTTTTGTGGACATGAAATTCTTTCATAATTCTTCTGCCCTTTACCCCTACCTCTTGAGTTAAGTTGAATAGTTATCAATTTTGGCATAAGTATGTTCGCTTGTTCCAAGTTGGTACTGTTAAACCAGCAAACCCATAGTAGTGTGAGCTGGTTAACTGGTGCACCCCTCTTTGACCATTGTCTTTGTGATAAAGTAGCCGGAGTAGGACGATTAGTATTAAGGTAAACATAATTACATCCACTGGCAAATGTGAAAAGCAAGTATAAAAAGTAGTGGGTTCACAGCCTCAATACAAGATTTGATGGGTTTTTTAGCGACTTTTTTTGTCTTTGTAGTGTTAACCATGACGGCTGTCAGTAGCAATCCATCAGCCTCCGGGTGTTCAATTAATCGCGAAAACATGTTTCAGTAACACATTTGTATTGTTTTTCTTTTTGCAAAATTTCTGACGCACCTAAATCTGAGCAGAAATTAAAGAATAAACGCATTTAAATGAAGGTCATTTCAATGTTATGATTTGACGGCGCATTACGCATCACAATAATGAAAACAATAAAAATAATTTGCACCTGAAGTGTCAAGTTTTGTAAACGGTGCAGATATAGTTTTTTCCAGCAAAAGAAAATCACATTCAACAGCGTCATTTTAACGTCAAAAGCGGTGACACACATAAACAGTAAAGGTATTTCATTAAAAAATCAATAAAAAAACAAGTTCACCTGCTAAGCATATAAAGTATGGTGTGTGTCCTTAACTGTTGACCGAAATATAAAGTATTCTATTACTAGGATAGCATTTCGGATGTACAGATATTTCGGACATCAAGACATATATTTATATTAATTTATTTATTTACATTCTAGGTCAAACGCATATAACAATATCACAATACATAAAAACATAGTTACACCAATATCATTTTGAAAGCTGTAATTATCAAATAATATATAAATATTTAAATAAATTAAATCTATTCAGGAAAATCAACTTCTGTGAATCAAGAAAAGGCCAATGTTTTGAACCAACAGTTCCAATCCGTTTTCACACCTATGTCCCCCCTTACCATTTCCCAATCATGTCTCTCTTTTTTTCAGAAATCTTAATGAAATTTCATCTTCATCTTTCAGAAAATTTCCAACAATGCCAAAGATCACAGTCAGTGTCAATGGGGTGCAGAAGTTGCTATCAAATCTTAAACCAGACAAGGAAGCAGGTCCCGACAACATCAAACCTCTTGTTCTAAAAGAATTAAGTTTACAAATTTCTCCTCTAATAACACTCCTTTTTCAGAAATCCTTGGACTCCGGAATTCTCCCGAAAGTATGGACATCTACAAATGTAATACAGCTGTTCAAGAAAGGGAACAAAGAAGACCCAGCAAATTACAGACCTATCTCTCTCACCTGTATCTTATGTAAATCCTTAGAACACATAGTTTCATCTAATCTTTCAACTCATTTCAATAAATATAACATACTTTATGACTTACAGCATGGCTTCAGAGAAAAGCGTTCCTGTGAAACACAACTTCTACAACTCATTGATGATCTGGCACGAAAAATGACAACTGGACAACAAACTGATCTAATATTGCTTGATTTCAGCAAAGCGTTCGACCAAGTAAACCACCTTAAACTGCTATTCAAATTACAGGAACATGGTGTAGATAATGCTACTCTCACATGGATCAAATCATTCCTTATAGGTCGTACTCAACGTGTTGCTCTAGATGGAGAAATATCATCCAAAGTACCAGTGACATCCGTGGTACCACAAGGGTCTGTGCTTGGTCCGTTAATTTTTCTTCTCTATATAAATGACTTACCTCAATCTATTACTTCTTAAGTTCGCTTATTTGCAGATGACATTGCCGTTTACCTTACAATCAACAATATGCATGACTGTCATAACCTACAAAAAAATCTAGATAAACTAATGAAATGGGAACACCTTTGGGACATGGAGTTCAACCCAAGTAAATGCCAAGTATTAAACATAACCAGAAATAAATCAAAACTTTCTTTTAATTACAGACTGCATGGACAAATATTAGAAACTGTTGACAATGCAAAATACTTAGGTGTGGACATTTCAAAAGACCTTTCCTGGAACACCCATATAAATAGAATTACAAATAACGCTAATAAATCTCTTGGTTTTCTCCGCAGGAACATACAGACAAGAAATTCCAACATTCGCCAGCTCGCATACAAGACCATAGTTAGACCACAGGTTGAATATGCTTCTTCCGTATGGAGTCCTCACACATTACAAAATATACAAAAAATTGAAAATGTACAGCGTCGAGCAGTCCGCTGGGTCAAGCATAACTATTCCCCATACGACAGTGTCACCTCCATGCAACAGGAACTTGGTTGGCAGACCCTACAAGACAGACGATATGACACTTAATTAATCATCTTTTTCAAAATTATCCAGGGTTTAGTGGCTGTGCCCCTACCATCATATATCGAGAGACCCACCAGATTCACTCGTCACATGCACCTCCTCTTCTACAGACAGATCCATACCACTGCAAATTATTATAAGTTTTCATTTTTCCGAAGTGCTATTGTGATGTGGAACAACCTCCCTGCCACTACAGTTTTTCATCCTCATCTTGAAGGGTTTAAGCAGTCCCTGCTTTCCCCTTCTGCCCCTTGAACTCCGGGAGACATGTTTTTATCAGTTTTTAACTTTAAATCACTTCACTTCACCCATACTTTTATCTTTCTCTCTTTTTCACTTTAACACTTTTATCATGCACTGACTGCGCACCTGTCAATAATACCCGAAAGGGGAGTTGAGACAGTATTTATAGATAGATAGATGTTTATAACAGTTATACAAATTAGCTAGTTATCAATTGAAATGCTATATTTGACCTATGGATAACCCATTAAGCTAAAAGCTTATTTCCAATGGGGTCCATTAAAAGTACCCCAAAAAATTGATCAAGTTGTTATATGATCTAACTTACACACATATACTTTGGTGTTTGATTGAGAGAAAAACATGTGAATTACCTAGCGTTTTGTCTCAATCCGACAACTAATCCAATGTTAACCAAAAATGTATAACATTACCGAACATGAGGGTTCACTAAATAAATATTATTGCAAATATTGAAACATTTCAATTCAAATAGTATATATCACAGATTCAAATTGTTTCTATATCACAGACATATGCTTAATCAATAATACATATATATGTCATCACTTCTCTCAGTTTGTCTGTCTTGTAGATGTTTCTTAACCATTCTTTTAAATTTGTCAATATTTTCCACTTTTTGATGTCCTCTGGAAGGGAATACCAGTCTGTAGACCCAGAGTATTTGAATGTCTTTTTGAAATAAGCATTTTTCACAGTTGGTATTATGAAATTTCTTTTACCAGATCTTGAAGATTTTTCAAAGTTCTTGCTGAGATATGAAGGACATTTTCCATAATAAATTTTATGCATATGACTTAATTTAATTTGTTTCACTCTGTTTTCCACATTTAACATTTTTAATTGTACACAATCATCATTGGTAATGGAGGTTCTTGGTTTGTAATCTTTAATAAATCTGATAATTTTATTTTGCATAATTTGTAATTTTTTCGTTTGGGCTTTATTTAAACTATGGAACCAAGATGAACAACAATAATCAAAATTACATTGTAAAAGAGCTGAACTTAAAAGTTTTCTAGAATTAAAATCCAAACAAGTTTTGTGTCTGTATAAAAATGTAAGTTTTGCATTTACTTTAGAAACGATGTTATTTACAATATTATCACCAGAAAGAGTATCAACATATTATTTGTATTAATAATTGGCCATCCTCATTCATAATTATTGTTTAAATATATGCTTGCGTTTTGTTTATTCATTTTGTGAGATGTCAATTTGAGAACTTGCTGCATGAAGTTACTTTGCCACCCGGGTTTGGTAGCGGTTAGTCACATCGGCACTAGTGAGATGTATTTGGCACCTAAACACTTATAATATTGCCTAGTAAAGATGTACAATTTAACTTAAAAACACTTAGTTGATAAATAATCTTATTGATGCTTTGTGTCAAGCTAGGCTGCTTGCTTTATTATTAAGTTTTATATTATTAACACTCTGGTTGAACCTGAGTACTTAAGTGTGCATTAGTCAATTAAACTGAGATTGGCCAGGATGTAACTTCATGATCATTATTTATTTTGTATTGTTAAATTGACTGAAGACAAATGTCATGATCAGGAGACAGCGTATCAAACAGTTAAGGTTATCATTAGAGGTCAAATTTTGGCATAAAACAGTCAACGAAATTAAAAGTTTTACCAAGGAAGCTCAAATTCTCATTTAATTACTTAAGACCAAGAAAATCCGCTTCATACAAGTTTAAAATAACTTGCCACAAATATTCCACCAAAGCAATTATACCCGAGGTTGAATATTTGATTTGTAACATAATATTGTGGTCCTTTTTAAAGTTTGTTTAAAGTATGCCAGTGGGGTAAAAACTAGCCTAAACCCTGGAGGTTACCAGTTTTAAATATACTTATATAGGGACATTTTTTGTTAGTTTCAATTTGTTCATTTTTGTGTATTTTTTGAGCATTAACAATTTTATTGTTAATGTTTGTATGTTAAATTTATGTATGCCCTTGAAATGATAGAACATCAATTCAATATATCATTAATATATGTTCGGGTACCAATGCTGAAATAATTTACTGTTAATGCTGCAATGGCCACTTTTGAGTGCTGAAGTGCCTATTGACTATTGCCAAGGTTACCAGGTCTTGATAGCTTGCAAGTCTGTTTCAAGTTCACACTTAAACCCTAAGTTGTCAATTTACTATTCTATTCAGTTGATTTAAAATTTAATATGAATTAAATCACTAGAATACAACATTTTTGGTAGTGAAAACTGAATGCAGAAACACAAAATAATAACTTTGATAAAATCGAGTTTATTTACAATTTCAGGTTGATATAATACCAGCTGTACTGCATGACGTACCAAATTTATCAGAAAGAGCCACTGCAAGGTGTAGAAGAAAGATGGAATATATGAAGCTAAATGTATCTCTTTTCTACTGTCATGAGAAGAAAGTGGTAGAGTCATCGTATGATTTCTCTCACATGGACCATGCTTTTAACACAGAAACTAATGATGATACTGCTAAAGTTCCTCTAATAAAGAATGTGCTTGGTGAAAATTTGTATTCCAGTTTTCAAACTTTATTTGGTGGTTATCAAGAGGAAAATACAATAAGTAAAATATCTGCAAAAGTAAGAACCAGGGAGGAAACAGTTAATCCCTGTGACAGAATAGTTACTACTTTTGAAGTGAACTTTAATCCAGAATACATATGGCTTTGGTGTTTGAGTTTGGCTGTTATTGCAGTCGTGTTGCTAATTCTTGTCTTCATTATCGTGCCAAAAGTGAAAAGGAGATTAACAAAAGTGAAAGGAAAATCAAAAGGAAATGAAATGCGAATTGATGTGAAAGAACAAATTGGTGTCATAGAAACATGTTCAACTGAACAAATTGTACCCGTTAACAGCAGTATATCAATCGTACCTGTAAACAGCAGTGTATCAGTTGAGGAAAACAGTACGAGTAGTAAGCTTGAATATAGTAAATCAAGTAAACCAGTGAAAGTATTCTATACACCATATACAGGTAAAAGACTCGCAGTAATTGAAACTGACATACACAGTTTCCTTGAAGAAACAACTGGCAAGTTAATTTCAAAACTTGACAGACTCTTGCTGAAAGGTGCTTCAAGTCTTGACCAAACACTGTCCTCTATAGCGTCACCACGCTTAGCCAGACGTACCCTAGTAAGAAGGCAACGTGTTGGCAGTTCTCCTATTCTGATTCCAGGCCAATCGGATGAAAATGCGGGAAATAATGTTGGCAAAACAAAATCCTGGCAAGAGTTTAAGGCTTTTCACAATGATATGCAAATCAACAGGACCAAGTCTTTCGATGTTGCTATGGATGGTTTAGATGTAAGCTCACAGAAATTAGTACAGTACTTCCAGAGAGTTTGTCCCATTGATGAAAATACCTGGGAGGCAACTTCTTTGGTCACCAGCTATGCACTGTTTTTGTTGAAGTCTGAACTCGAAAACATGACTGGGCAATGTTCATCTATGTACAGATTTTTGAAGTTCCTGCCAACAGGATCTACCAAGTATGGGACAAAAGTGTCGAGAATAAACAGTCTTGATTTTCTAATGGTTGTTCAAATACCATTCAAAGTAGAAGAAATGTACTTCGAGTCAAAGAGTAGCCCCAACATTCCCCCTGGTATGATTGTGTTGAGTTCTGATAAGGATTCAACTGTGAAGGCATCAGAGAGGTCCGGTTTGACACACTGTGAAATTGATGGCAACAGTGTACAGTGTATTTCTGCAAAAAGATTCTTACAAGGGGCCGAGGAACTGGTGGTTTTGTGTCTACAGAATCTCTATGCACGAATCCGGTCTGACATGGACAAGTTACCCATTACAATAAAAAGGTCATCATCAGCGAATTTGCAAGTTACCATTGACTCTAGAGCCATTGTCGGACTCGGTGAACCGGAAATCAAGGTCAATATAGTACCAGTTGTGGCCCTAGTGACAGGCGGCCTTTACCAAAACCCGGTTCTGTATGCTTCGCCAAGATGTGAAGAAAATGAGCTGAAGCAGTCAGCAGGAAATAAAGCCATTGGTCAAGACTGTTTCTGGAAAGTTCTGTGCGACGACTTTGAATCGGTATTCATCGTCGGCATCAACCGACTTCAGAGCGACCATAGCGCCATGTGCCATGAGATGTGTCTGATGATACTTAAGGCCCTGCTGACGGACTGCGGGAGGAAGAACCTCCTGGATCGAGGAATGTTCCAGAGTCGACACATATCAACCGTCTTGTACTTCTTACTCCTGGAAAGCGATCCGGAACAATGGGCTTTCAGCAAGCTTGCGGATAGGTTCTCCGACATTCTGCATTTTCTACAGGAATCTTACAAGACTGGTCTCCTGCCTGCATTCTTTTTCAACAACCAGCACCTGGCAAACAAGATGCCCTCTGTAGCTGGGAATCAGGCCTTGGTGAGAAAACGACAGCTGAACTTGCTGGGTGATGTGAGGCGAGAGAGTTTAGAGAAGTGTTTGGTGTACATGAAGGATCGTATACGGGAGGCCGGATTGACAGACTGTGTGAAGGAGGAATATTCCCCAGACATGTGGGAGTATGAGTTCTTTCTCTTCAATTGATGTCTTCTCAGTGTGTTTTGTTTTAGGTTGAATTTTAGGTTAAAATTGAGGTACAGTGCCAATCTCAAAAATATTTTTTTTCATAAGGGACTGCCTTAAATTTCCATTTATTATGCCCCCGGTAGGGTGGCATATAGTGATCGCACTGTCCGTCTGTCCGTCCGTCCGTCTGTCTGTCTGAAATTCTGTCACACTTTGCGTTTAGGGTTTGTGTTAAGGTTTCAAAAATGTGGAAAAAGGGGGCATATGTCATCCTACGGTGACAAGCCTTGTTTTTTCTAAATATCATTTCATCTCCATGTCCAGCTCTATGAATTTAACCTTATAAAATGTAATATTAAAAACACTTTTATCATAATTTGATAGTTTTATGAGCAAAAAAGAAACCATCAACATTTCCAAATTGTAATCAAAACAAAAGGATTTTTCCCAATTCAAAGGCCCAAGACCCAATTCCCAAAAAAAAAAAAAAAAATGAATTGTTTGCCAATTATTTTGTTTTTGTTATTTTTGTGTGTTGCATTTATGTTATTTTTATACATATTTTATTGCTTTTGCATCAATTGAAATATTCATTTCCGAAACTTGTGATTAATTGTGATAAAACGATAGAGAGGATAATTATATTACTAGAATTGTTTTTTGATAATAATTAGTATGTAAGTTAAGTTGTGATACATTTTTAATTGTGATGTTGTTTTTAAGGATTGTTTCCACCAGTTATCATGTTTGAGTAGCTAGAAGCTTTTATGAATGTGCCAGTATGTGACGAGGATTTCATTTGTGATGTTTTAATTTAAAGTCTTTAATTACCATTAAAAACAGTTACTGTGCATATCCAAAAATGATAAAGCATGGATGTTTATGGCTTTAAGATACAAAAAAATAAAAAATAAATATATCAAAGGGGAACTCATGCTATTTTTTCAAACGTACCCCAGTTTCAAATTTTAGCATATTGTGGTTTTTATGACCACTAGAGTTTATGTTATATCTTGTAAAATCATCATGTTTTTGGTTTATTTGCTTATTGTAGCAGATTAAAGTGTTTGCATTCTTTAAAGTTTTTAATGTAAATTGTGTATAATGTTTAATATATATATTAATATATGTTCAAAAGAAAGTAAGAGTTCTTAATAGATTATATATTTTTGTATATTTTAGAATATAAGAACTATTGAACGGGTATGAAATTCTACTTGCTTGAATTTGCGACTTCAATTTTTCTCCAGGGGAAATACAATATTGGAAATACTAGCCCGATCAGGCGACTTCATTTTCAACGGCGTTAGTTTGCATCAGGTGTCTGGAAGCAAGGAAATGAGACTGTGTCTATGCTTGATACTCTTTGTACTGCAATGATCATACTGTTCTTAACATCAACAAGCCAATTTTTGTGCATGCAGGGGTAATATTTTATGTGGACAGCTGTTATTTTCAAACTAAACATCAAAACATCTTGATATTAACACTTAATTTAGAGTAAAATAATGTCTTGTTAGAATTGCATTGTAGCATTGGAAGAATTTCATTGCATTTTTTTAAAGAAAAATTGATAGAAATTGGCTTTGTTTATTTTGGTATAAACTAACAGTGTGGAGTTCATATGCATTGGTATTAAACCACATGTACATTTGTATTTAATGACATAGGTTGAGAAAGTTAACCATTCATCTGTAGGCCTACCGGTAGGTCAGTTATTTTGATTCATAAATCTTCTTGTATGTAAATTGTCTGTATTTGTATGCCCACATAGAGAGGCATATAGTTTCTGCACGGTCTATCCATCAGCCCAATAACTCAACCAATTTTAACTGATTGTCACCAATATTGAAAATATTAATAAGCATAAACTGGGGGCCAATTTAACAGCAGAATCCCACCAGGCACTTTGGAGTGATTGCCCTTGAATTTGCCACATTAAGGCTTCAAGATGATTTCTGTTCTCTTACCAGTTTTCAGCGGATCATCAACCGACTTTCTCAAAATGTTTATAAGAATTTTCATTATTTGACAATAATAAAACCATTTGAAACCTCTAGACATCAAATTGTATTACCCTCACTAAGATAAAAAAAGATGAAGGCTTGTTAAAAACATGGCTGCAAGATGTTGGAGAAGTTTTCCTTACAAGACTTAGTCTATTAAGAAACCATGCCTACTCCGAACAGTTTCTTGTGTCTCAGGTGAGCGCCTTCGGTCCTTTGACCCTCTTGATTACATACACAAACTGGATTTTAGTGATATAAGTATATTACTATAATATATTATATTACGCTGTGGTATTAAGAGTGAAACCGTTTTCTGCCTAATTGTTAACATTGTTGTATCAAAAATAATTTTTGTGAACAAACCCCCCCCCCCCCCCC